>JANBPO010009603.1:85453085-85729639 GCA_024336825.1 Amorphophallus titanum | reverse complement strand
ATACTATATGACCGTCATGGGCGACCTAGCCGTAGATGAGTCATACTTGTTGAAGTTTTTCGGGTCCTCGTTGACAGGACTCGCATTTGAATGGTACTCTAGCATTCTGATCGGGTCGATCAGCGACTGGTCGGATATGCAGAAGAAATTTAGAGAAAGGTTCCACGTCATCGAGAGAGAGGTCATGGTGACTGAGCTTTACTCAACAAGACAAAGGGCAAATGAGACAGCTTTTGAATATATTAAGAGGTGGAGAAATCTCAGGATGAGATGCAAGTGGCCCCCGCACCAAGAGGATGCTGTACAGATTTGTAAACAGAACCTCAGAAGGGAGGTGCTAGAAAAGATGATTGGTATGAAAATACGGTCGTTCGACCGCTTGAACAATATTGTGGCCGAGGTGGAAGCTTTTCTGGCCAGACCTGTCCCTACATCAACCACTGCCCCTACACAGAAGGCAAAGGCAATAGAGCCACGTTCAACGCCCAAAGAAGCAAACACTCTTGACATCAAGGCATTTGAATAACAAAAAGATAAAGGCAGGAAGATAGTTGCCCCTCATCCTGCTAAAGCCGGAGATAATAAAGAAGGCCCCTCACTTCAGAAAAAAATGAAGAAGGCCTATTCTTTTCCGAAGGAGAAGACTAGTGTCCTATTTGACTGGGTTACCCAATATAATAAGGTCACCCTACTTGAGCCAAAAAGGTCGGAGGGCCTAAAAAGAAGAGACAGCCCAAGGTTCTGCCCTTATCACCAGATGCTGGGGCACCCGATTGAAGACTGCTATGTGTTCAAGGACATCATTGAAGGCATGGTGAAGAGAGAAGAAATAGAGTTGGGAGAGTACAAAGTTGACCCTCCACAACCTCATGAAGTGCCTCTGAGAAGGGCTGCGGCCAATATGGTCTCTTTATATCAGGCATGGCCCGAAGAAATCACAGAAACCAGCACTCAGTGCACTTATGAAGCCTATTTTCTGACACGGATAAGAGAGCAATAGGGATGGTAGCAGGTCCCTGCAAAGGTTAATAAGAAAGTCACACCTCGCCTGATGGTGGGGGCGCATGTTCTTGGTGTTACACCATGACCCATTCCACCGGTGACAGCACCCGCGTAGTGCAGCCTGCCTGCAGTCATCAGAATACCTACAGACAATCAGAGAAGACAAGCTCCGCTGCCAGTGGTTAAAGAAATTAGTCTAGATGCCCGACGGCTGCAGGACTACATAGATGGGCAAGAAGAATATGAACAGCCCAAATTGAAGCCCTTGCTGATGCGAGACCATGCCCCATGGCAAGAACTAGAGTAGCTCTCACTGAAACAAGAAGCAGAGGATGACAGAACGCCAGAGAAGGATGACAGCTTGTTCTGGGGGCAAGCGCCAATCGGAGGCAAGAAAAAAAAAAGAAGAAAAGAAGGGTTGACAAGGTCAAAGCGGAGACAGTGCTCTCCTGCAACACCCTTTCTGCTCCCTTCAATCTACCCAATGAGGAAGATGAAGAGGAGATATGCTTTACACCCACTGCCGGTGCAAGCTGGGCTGAAGTTGCAACTGCTACACATGCAACACGGTTAGGCCGAAGATAGGGGTGCCAACCACCCGCCAACCACAATATTATATATTTTTTTTTTCTTTTTTTTTCTTTATATGAAACGCAACAAATGAGATGACTGATTCCGTGCTTTACATGTGTGCAGGGGAAAAGACAGACCCGGATCTCTTGGTTGCAGGTCCGAGCCGTGTACCAGGCACTGTCAGATTATCAGTGAGATAGATTAACGGCGATGGGGTTTAGAGAACTGCTCAGCATCGAGGTGATGAGGATTGACACCGCTCTCCTCTATGCACTCCATGAGAGATAGGACCCGGTCAGTAGAGCTTTCATCTTCCCATGGGGCCACATGATCCCCACACTTGAGGACATAGCGAGGATCACCGGACTGTGGATCCACGGAGCTCCAGTGATGGGCTGGATATACACTGACTACCGAGAGATGGCACAGGAGCTGCTAGGATTGGACTTGATGAGGCCGGGCCATCATTCATCGATGTTGGGATGAGCGACACTCCAGGAGAGCCTGGGGCTGAGGGGAGTGGCGATCTCTGTAGGGGAGCTGCCAGAGGAGCATATCGGGAGAGTGACAGATCAGGTCCGGGGGAGAGTGGTGGCAGAGCCGGGGCCAGAGGGGGACATCACCCTGTGACGCTTCCTGATGCTGATGTTTGGGAAGCTACTATTTGCAACGAGGGTTGACGGAGTGAGCTATAGGCTCCTCCCACTACTGAGGGATCTGGACGGGGTCGGAGGATATGCTTGGGGAGTAGCAGTCCTGGCATTCCTCTTCGACTCACTGAGCACCACCGACCGGCAGACCATGCTGGGTGACTTCTCACCTTTCCTACAGGTAAACACTCTAAAACTCTAAATGCATCTAAATGCTTTTTATGATTATGATTATGCTATATGCTGACACTTGACTTATGTAGGTCTGGAGTTACCTGTACCTCCCTTGCATTGGGCGAGGGACGGAGGTACACTTGGAGCGTATCCCCATCGCGAGACGGTGGGTGGTGGCTCGGGATATGGGATCGATCTGGTGGCTAGCGTGGGCGATCCAGGATGATATGGACACGTTCCCCTATGGCTCGATAAGCGCTAAAGTCAAAACTGTTATATGCTCTAAATGCTTCTTAAAATGTTTATCTAAATGCTAACATTGACTCGATTGCCTTTTTAGGTACGCTGGACGCCTTATCGTGACGAGGGTCACGAGGGGCAGCCCTGGGTAGAGGCGGCCCAAGCGTACACCGAACAGGAGATCTGGCTGTACTACCCAAACATCATCGAGCCTCTGCATCATCGACTGATCATGAGGACGAGAGGAGTGCATCAGCCGGACGTGGAGTTCCCTGCTCAAGATGATGAGTGCTACGGGTGGTCCTCAAAGGGACTGAGTGGCGACATCGATTAGACGACTCGGGTGCTCGACTAGGTACGTGACTAGTCACAAAGGGGTCGGGTGGTGAAGGCCTGAGCAACAAGCAATGAGGCCTACTTGAAGGCCTACGCCCAGAGCTATGGTGACCAGGTGTTCCGCAGCATCTGACGACCGGTACAAACTCTAAACTCATGATCTTTTAATTAAACTATCTCAATTATTCCTAAACGCACTAACATCTTGACTTGCTATATGCAGCTAGACCCCCAGGGAAGCATCGCGGAGCTCTAGGGACTCCTCTACGCTACCGTGCAGCAGAGGGACAACCTCCATCGCACGTTGGACCTTCTTGTGAGCTTCCCTGAACCGTGGACTTAACTTATGCAATATGCAACTTACCTTGACTTTTAAATGCAGCAAGCTGAGGGGGCACAGCGATAGGCACCGGACGCGCCAACCTCCTCGTCACAGCCTGTGGGAGGTAGAGTTGAGCGAGATACAGACTTTGCTCAGGCAGTTGCTCGGGCCAAGAAGGCCGAGGCCACTCTCGCGGAGAGGGTAAGTAAAACCAAACCGAGTTCCTTAGACTTGAATGCTTATGATTATGCAATTGCTTAACTACGCTGAATGCTTATGTAGGCGAGAGAGCTGACTACGGCATTAGCCGAGGCCGAGCGTGCTAGAGTAGAGATAGGGCACACGAGGGCGGAGGCTGAGCGTGCCAAGGTGGCGGCAGATCGTGCCAGAGCAGAGGCAGAGCATCTCCGAGCAGAGGCGGTGGAGGTGACCCACCTTCGCGTAGAGGTGGTGCGATTGAGCATAGGAGCTACTCATTGTGGTGCTGGAGAGGAGATGTAGCGACCGAGGGCAGACGTCACGTGACTGAGGAGCGAGCGAGACTAGTCCCGAGTGCAGGCCATTGAGATGAGGGGAGTGATAGCGGGCTTGAAGGATGGCCTCCGACTTCTGGGGAAGAGGTCGGATACCAGCAGGAGCCAGAGTGCTGCGTCGAGTAGTGGGTTCTGAGGCTACTTCACCAGCTCCTCCGACTATCGGAGGAACGAGGGGGAGGAGGAGTGACGACGTCGTCGAGAGGAGGAGAGAGGCTACGACTAGTGGACGTGTCACCGGAAGAACGGACTCACAAGTCACGAAAAATGACTCCGGAGGTAGACAAGTATGAGGATCACTCCTCGTACAACATTGACTCATGGTGATGTAAATCGAAGACGTCACATCCCAGGACCCCCCACGGCACCCCACACATGGTCCCCACATGATGCCTAGCATCAGTCAAACCACGGGTCAGCATGTGGATCGAGGTCCGCTCATCCGGGACTCTAATCGGCATGGAAGAAACCACCGACTAGGCCTCAGATGATGAACGGTCAATTATTGTCCGCTCAAGGATGTACGGCTAGGCACGGGCCGCTCCAGGGTATGAATGGCTAAAACGGACCGTTCTACCCTGAGAAGAATGGGCAGCCCCACGGCTGGTCCCAAGCCGTTCAAAAGATGAACGGCTAACCCGTAGCCGCGCGTGGGAGAAGGACGGTCCAACCTGGTCGTTCATTAACCCAATGGCAAGAACCACGAACGATTGGACACTAGCCGCTCAGGGGAAGGGCGACTAGAACCTCGCCATTCAAAGTCATGGGCGGACCCACCTAGGCCACTCATCCATGGGACAAACGGCCAGAACGTGGCCACTCCTGGGGACACACGGCTATCCCCTAGCCGCTGACCCCGAACACTGCGTAACGGTAACAAACAACGGTCAGAAACTCACGGGATGCGAGGCTGGTCTCGAGCCGCTCAAGGGATGAGTGGTCACACGACTGGCCTCACTTGCCCACCGAAGGGCGGTCAGGCCAGGGCCGCACAAAGAGGAATGGCTAACTCTCAGTCGCACCAGGGGGATGGACGGTCCAACACAGTCGTACCTCCTCCAATGGCAAAATACAAGCACAGTTGGACCCTAGCTGCACAGGGGAAGGGCAGCTAGGACCTCACCGCACAAGGCATGTGTGGACCAACCCTGGCCGCACCACCTGCCAATGGCACCAGGTGACGTACGGCCAGCCCCTGGCCGCATGAAGGGTCATGCGACCAGACCCTGGTCGCACACCCTAGTGCACTGTGCAACAGTCATAAGCAACGGTCAAAAACTCAGGGGATGGGTGGTTGACATGGGGCCCCACATAGGGGACGTGCGGTCCCACGATAGGCAGCATAAGCCCACAGCGCTCCGAGCCGAAGTGCGGTCCCCTCTAGGCTACACATGGGGATGTGCGGGTCTTGGTTCGACCGCACAACCCTCACCGGCGTAAAAACAGTGAACTCGCCAAAGTTCACCCATTCCAGCCCCATACAAGCCCCACGGAGGGGGAAATGAAAGAAAAACAACCCCCAAGCCCCCTAGCATGATTCTACGCCCCTAAAATATGGAATCGCGGGTTAAAACGATGGATTGGGTGAGCTCTCCCCATGACATGGTTCCCCATTCCCGATGTAAAATCACCCACGCTCGACCTCGCCTCGGCCTACAAACCACGGGAATGGAAGGCAATGAGCTAGGGAACGTCACCCTACCTTCGTTCCACGTCGAGACGCGCCGATCCGAGCTTAATCCACGAAGAATGCCGTTAAAAATCTCTAGCCTTCACGCTTCCCACGCACACCACACGCCCACGCGATCGTCTCGCCGTCACCCACGTCGTCGTGCCGTCGCCCCGCCGTCATCTGCAGCCGGAAGGGAGCTTGTGAACGTGTCACGTGGTGGAGGGCGAAGACAGGGGTTTCTCTCCTGTTTTAAAAAGGGGGAACGTGCGCGCTGTTGATGGTGGGGTAGGAAAAGAAGGTGGTCGGTACGACCTAAAGGCAACACTGTAGGAAAATATAGTGATACTTAGACCTACCGGGTTTCTGGTGCAGGACGGAGATAAGGATCCGAAGACCCCCTCACCAAAATTGGCTTCCTTCCAAGTAGGCGTGGCCTACCATTCCGGGAGTACTTTTCTAGATCGGGGACGGGTCCTGAGACTCTACGTGGTAGAATTTGACACAAATGAAGAAATAAACGCGACGAAGACGTGAAAATTAGAACGACATATCTTCCCTCACAAGATCAACGATGATATAAAAGTAAATGAATCACCGCAGGACATTGGTCCTTGCGGGGTTTTAATAGGAATACATCACAATATGAAATAAACGGGGGGGGGGGGTGCACGGTCACGGTGAAGTGACTCACCGCGGTTAATTACAGTACAACAATCAACCCGTACAGGGTTCCGCAGATATTAACATAAAAGAAAAATTACTAAGAAGTGCGCGTTTGATATTGTGATCGCCAGGGGCTGAGAGCCCCGAATTGAATGATCGCTTCGCCTCAGACCGGGATAACGTGGACTCCTCCTTCCTCTTCTTTCGACTGGTCGAAGAAGAGGGCTTTTCAAACTGGTTACCCTTGCAAAATAAACAAACACGAAAATAATAACTTATTAGAACAATCTGAGATAAAAATAACCTTCATTTGGCAGCTCCCCTCGCACCCCTCCCCGAGTGGGTGCAGGCCTGCAAGATCCCCGAGCTGACGAAGGCATACTCGAGGAAGAGGCTGAAATCTGGGAAGTCACCGTCGCCTAGTCCGCATAGAGAGGACGCGGTTGACTCCGAGATGAAAGCTCCCTCTCCGGCAAGGGAGGGGCCTACCCCAACCAAGTCTTCCTCGGGCGAGAAGGTAGACTATGACTACTCTTTTGATGAGATGGCTTCGGGTGAGGATTTTGTAAGTGTGAGCCTATTCTCATGGGGCCCCCTTTTGCGGCCAGCCTCTGATCTTGTCTTCTGTTAATCGGTTAACTTGTAGGAGCAAATCCAGTCGGAGGCCGTGGAGGCGCCTGTCCCAGACATATCAGTAGAGCGACCTGGGGGAGGCAATGCCAGCTTGGAGAAACTGGCGGCCTTGTTCAAGGTCCTGCGGCAAGAAGCAGCAGTGAAGACCGCAATACCAATGGGTGAGGCTCTGGAGGAGCAGGAAATAGCACCGGAAAGCAGCATAGTTCTGGTGACTAAGGTAAATATGGGGCCTCCGGGACCTCTCTTGCATTTCCTCAAGATTTGGGTAGCTCTCCTAGATCGATGGAAGACTTAACCCCATTTTCTGTGTTTTAGGAGGAGGCAAGGCTCCCCGAGGTGCGCACCGCTAGAGCTCGCAAGGCTGTTGCGAAGCAGAGGGAACTAGTCACCCCTGCGGGGGTAGGTGAACCGTAACTACTCTCAGAATCGGAGGTGGAGCGCCTGGTGTCCTTCCTGCAATCGGGGGGCAGGCTGAAGCTCATGGTTCCTCTTCCGCCTCCCCGGCCGCTCATGACGCCCGAGGAGGACCAGCTTCTGGGGAAGATGCTGACAAGTATCAGGGTTTCCCGGGAGGAGGGAGCCCAAGTGGAAAGGGCCGTAGGTCCTTCAGTAGTGAAATCTGATTTAGCTCCGCTCTACGCCCTTCCTCCAATCGAGAGCAAAGTGGAGCAGCCCCTCACGACGACGGAGTCGGGTGGTTCGGTCACAGCTCTACCGGCTCCTCTGGTGATGGCCGGTCGGGAGTCGTTCATCGAGGTCGGATGCTCGAGCGAGCTGACCTCCACTCTTTCGTCCTCCTCAGGCATGGTGGACGTTGATTTGTGGGTGACTATGGATGGCTTGGTCGAGTTTAACCCTCTGGCCATGCCTTCCATTGGCCACGCCACCTCGGATACACCGATCCGACAGATGCTGTTGGCATTACGGTCGATGATCTTCGCTGATCCCTCCCTCACATATCAGGGGGTGCAGACCGTGGTGGCGCAGCTGATCGGGGCACTGCAAATGTTGGGCTGCCCTCTAGAGGAATGGTCACGGCGAGTCCTACTGCTACTGAAATACGTCAACCACCGCGAGTTCCTTGAGGCCTAGGCTCCTAGCAAATTTTTCACCATCAGTGCTCAAGAAGACGAGTATCTGCAGGCCCTGGACGTGCGGAAAGGCAATGAAGAGCAGCATGAAAAGGCCTTGGACGAAAGCCACCATCGTGTAGGCGCCCTCACAAGCAGAATAGAAAAGCTGAGGGGCTATCTTGCTGCAGCTGAGGCTGAGCTGGTTGAAGTCGAGGCTGCTGTAGTTAGAGAGACCGAGGAGCTTGCTATTGCCAGAGTCCAGACGGCGTCTGTGACATCTGAGCTGACGCGCCTCAAGGAACAGAGGCACCGACTATGTGACATGGCAGAATTCCCTTACGTCGGTATTCTTCCTCTGGAGGAGATCTTCCGGGGAATAGATTGAGCATCCTACCCCTTTTTATTGACGTGTAAAGTGGGGGTATGCCCCGAAGCATATGTAGCCCTCCCTTTTTTGAAATGGAATGCCATTCACGCGCATACTTTGCATGCTGGCCCACAAATCTTTTCTTCTTCCTCTCTCTCTTCCTTCTTCTCTTTTGCTCCTTGGCGAAATGTGAGCTTGCGTCGGCGGTTTGGTCTAGGAACACTTCGGTTGGGTTCGCAAAGGCACATAGGAGAGTGCTCGCCTCCCCAGGGGAGAGACAAGGGGATCAGTCCGCCATGCAAGTCTCACGGCCTCACCGAGTGGTTCCATGAGGAAGATGGACCCGAATGGGTCGACCCGACCTCGGGGGATGCAGAGAAGGGTTTGTTGATCTGAATGACTTAGATAAAGGGTCCAGATCAAAGGGGTGCATTCGTCACCAGAAGGGACGGAGAGAAGAGTTTATTGATTCAAATGACCTGGACGGGAGGTCCAAGTCAAGAGGAGGTATTCGTCACCCGAAGGGATGGGGAGAAGAGTTTATTGATTCAAATGACCCGGACGGGAGGTCCAAGTCAAAGGGAGGTATCCATCACCCGATGGATGGGGAGAAGAGTTTATTGATTCAAATGACCTGGACGGGAAGTCCAAGTCGTGGAAAATCATCAATGACTTATAGTGTTAGCCATTATCAAAACCATGATATACTAATGACTGCAGGGGCACAACATCCCCTTGTTCTTCGAGCGGTCACGGCCTTCCTAGTCTCATCACTCCTGCTTGTTCTGCCCTTCCCAAGGTGATTCGACGGATATCTTACAGTCGGGAAGATCCATCTCGGCTGTGCGACCGAGGGCCGCGGTGTTCTCCTCACACCTTGCGTGCTTCTGTGCCAAGGCGAGGCGGTCTATCAAGGTTGTCAAGGCTTCGACTCCAAGCGATCATCAGAGGATGGAATCCAAGGTTCCCTACGTCCGGGCGGTGGTAGCAATGCTGACGTTGATGCAGGGTATACAGAGTGCCTCTGCATGGAAGCGTGATACATAGTCCCAGACGGTCTCCTCATGTCCCTGCCTAATAGCGAGCAGGCCCATTGTGGACTTGGCTTCTTTTTGGGAGCCGATGAAGTTCTCCGTAAACAACTTCTTTAGTTGTTGGAAGGAGGTGATGGTTGAGGCCGGCATGGACTCGAACCATGTTCGAGCGTTCTCTTGGAGAGTAGTGACAAACGCCAAGCACTTTACAACATCCAAGGCCCGGTGAAACACCAGGTTGGACTTGAAGCTGTGCATGTGATCGGTCAGGTTGGTGGTGCCATCGTAGGGGGTGAAAGATGAAAGTTGAAATTTCGATGCGATGGCAACTTCCATGATCTCCTTGGAGAAGGGAGCATGAAAGTCCATGCCATCATCGATAAGGCCACAGTTCTTGGCGGTGAGTAAGACGTTGTCTAAGTACCAGACGTTGCCATCGATCTTGTCGATATGCTACAGCTGCTGGGCCATCTCCGGATTGGAGTGTAGTGCACTATGTGCCCTTGATGTGGGCGAGCTGCATGGGTGTCGGGCCTGCGCGACAGAGGCGTAAGAGGGCTCCCGTATCTGGGGAGATTCTACTATAATTAGATTCCCCCTGTTCTGAGGTTGCTACAAGGGGACATGCTCCTGCCCCATTGGTCTGTTGAGGAGACCTTCACAAGGGTCTGTCAAGACCTGGAGCTGGTGGCGCATCTCAGCGAGCTCGTCGACTGTGACCTCCCGACGTGGTCGGGTGGAGGATGAGGCTTCATGCGATCCCCGACGGGAATAGGGGCCCTAGTGGGATCCTCAGCCCCGGTTGCTGGTGTTGCGGTAGCTCCCACGGGGTGCCATGGCTTTTTGATCGAGTTCCCACAGATGATGCCAAAAAGTGTAGAGGTGGAAAACTGGTTCCTAATCCTCGTACCACACTTTTAATATTTATTTGATCAGGGAAGGTCGTCTGGCACCCGTGGAAGCCTACAAACACCAGAGAAAGGGCATCAAAAGGAGCCCTGGGTGTTACCCTAGGGAACAACCCTCTGATGCTTAAGTCAACACTTGGTAAGATGGAGAATAAGGAAGAACAAGTAAGAGAGAGAGAGAGTCAAAGGTCATTTATGTAGGCCTGGAGGGGTGGTTAGTCTCCCAGAAGAGTGCTTGCCGTATCTAGTGGGTGCTCGGAGAGTGCTCATTGGGCAGTAAGAGTGCTCGGAAGATGACTTGTGCTCTCCTTCATAGAATCCACTCTCGAGGGGTGGACAGTCGAGACCTCTGTTACTGTGGTAGTAAGTCGATTGTCTTGTCTCTCTTCGTCGGAGTCTCTCTCTGTCCATTCGTGCCCATCGAAGGCCTATTTATAGGAGTTGTCCCAGTGGCGAGGGCCTGTCCCCTAGCAAGGAAGGGCACAAGTCCTGGGGTAACGCCTCCCCATGATCGTGGGGAGTTTCCCGTTGAGGGTCTGTTCCTCCGGAGTCGAGTGATTCTCCAGTGAGTCTTACTGGCGCTTGTAAGGCATGCTCGCCCTTAGTGGGATTGAGGCTGACATTGTGGAGGTAATGTTCAGTTGTCGGAGGGTCATTTGGCATTCGTTGCACCTGAGTTGATGCCCTTCATACACTAGCGAATCTGAGGACCATCTATCCTGGGTTGCCCGTTGTGGGCCGCAGCTATCGGGGGCCCATTGTGTGCATTGTAGAGGTTTGGCCAAAGCAGGCCTGGCGGAATGGGCCTTTTATAGGCCGAGCCGATTTTACCCTCCTCAAGCTTTAATAAGCTTTAAGCACCTATTTGTTACCCTTAGATAGATATGTGTCCGCCTTGTATAGTTGTTTGTTACCCATACAGAGTTTTGCTATTTTTCACCATTGTCTAGGTATTTGTCACCCTTAAGCACCTATTTGTTACCCTTAAATAGGTATTTGTCTGCCTTGCATAGTTATTTGTCACCTTTATATAGTTTTGTTATTTTTCACCCTTATACATCTATTTGTCACCTTTAAGCACATCTTTGTTACCCTTAAATAAATATTTGTCCATCTTGTATAGCTATTTGTCACATTTCTAATTTAATTCTTAAAAATTTTAATTTATAGATAATAATTCAATAATTAATTGAATAAATATTTCAAGATATTACAACTACCACATCATGCACACTGCCCCCACACACGACTGGAATGTCGTGCAGGCGACAGACACTGATCTCGGGAAAAGCCACGAGAGGGCTAACCCAGAAGGTCACGACGCACAAGAAACGCAAAGAGAACTGCGAAGAGCCACGTGCCATGTGACTGGAGTGCCTCACCATCAGAAGAATCACCAGCTGCGTCCACTGACGTCTTATGCTGTGCCTACTAGTGTCTTGTCCACGTACCCTACCGCAAGGGATAGGCTGAGATCAAGACACTGCCAGAACCAGAACAGTACCATAACGCGAGTGACTAGTCTGGGTCACGTCTAACGACGCAAGTCCAAAGTTCCTGACCACGTGTGCACACACTGGCCCACTGCCTAAGCCAGGCCTCTAGCTAGCATTCCCCCTCCGAAGGACGCTACGGTTGGACCGGGGGCCCATGGAACTAGCTTAAGAATCGTAAACCGGGAAAGTGCCCCGCTACAAGAGCCATCATGCCGAAGCGTGCCATAAGGCTAACACTAGTGGAGGCTCACAAGACACAAAGACTCAAAACACGGGTGCGGAAGCATAGATAGGCAAGAGAGCACTATCGCACGTATTTCAAAGCACCAATGATAGCACAGCCATTGCCAACAACTCAGGACAAGGCAACTAGACCTACTCACGTAACGATCCTTGAGTCAGACGACTCGAGGGCAAGATCATCACTAATAGCAGAACAAGCCACTAAACGGTCTATTCCTAAGCCAGAGAAAATGACACTGTCAGAGGAAACGACATGTGAAGACTTAAGGGAACACTGAGGACCCTCAGCACATCTGGATACACAAACCGAGGTAGAATGATACCTTGAGGTATCCAAAAACACGGTCTTGAATTAGACAAAGCCGTCGAGACACATGCAAGGTCACATGTCAACCCCTGGTCTCATCAGGTTGACCAAAACCTGACACGACACAGACACGCAGGCACCCACAGACACACACCCAGCATGCACAAGCACTCTTGGCCGTCCTATTATGGTCACTGCCCTCATAGGATGTCAACAGACACCCACGGGTCACGGGTAAACCATGAGATCAAGCCAAGGCAAGCAAAAACTGGAGCGCTGGAAAATGATAACACTCTGGGTAGAGCGAACCATCACTCAACTGCTAGGTGAACCCGATAGTCCAGGAAAGCCACCGCAAGACCAGAGACAAAGACACTGGCAGTTCTAGATTGAGTCGTTAGGGAACTGTCGCAGTCAAGGAAAAGACCACATCTAATCACCTAAACCGACTGATCAAGAAACTACCGACACACGGACACCGCCTTAGAACACAAACCTAAGACAGATAGATGCACAGACAGACACAGAACTGAACAACGGCCATCACGGCCAACAAAATGACTGTAACACACCTCCATAGGCACGTTACCTGCTCTGACGCACCAGGGTAGGGGCGTCAGGGCAACTAGGCCTACAACTATGACTCGAACGATGTAACGCACCAACCAAGGTGCGTTACACCACCTGAAGCACCAGGACAGGGCCGTCAGGGCCAACGGGCCTAAAAGCCTAACACAAATAGTGTAACGCACTAGGCTAGGGGCATTCCACAACGTGACATACAAGGAACGGTCCGTCAGGGCTAACTGACTGACCCGATCTTCGAGACAGACACGGTCTTCAAGATAGACACCGTCTTCCAGGGACTGAAAACCACAGTCCTCAGAAACCACCAGGACGTAATGCACCACCATAGGGGGATTACAGCCATGTGATGGTCCTATGGTGGTTCGTCACACCCAGAACGTAATGCACCAAGCTAGGCGTGTTACAGCCAAGTGACGATCCTATGCTGGTTCGTCACACCAACCCAGCCTTGAAGAATGTGAAATGACCAACGGACGTAACAGTCTATCGCGGGCCCGTTACACAAGTGACGGTCTCTAGAATGACCATTACACAAAATCAGAGAGCAAAATAGGGGAACAGCCGAATCAGCCCGTTCCACGTCCCATTCACGCTGAAGCGCAGGGGAAACAAAGTCACAGGACGATACAACACTCCTGGGGTCAAAAAACACCCCATGCAAGCGCTAAATTGCGAGATCGGGGCGATTCTGACGAATCGACCCTAAATGAGTCACCATGGTTCCCAAACTCCTACCGGCCCCAAATGGCAACCGATCGACACGAAAATTATGGGAATGGGATCCTAACATCCCAGGGGTCATTTTGACACTAATTAGGGCAAGAATGGTTGCCATTTTCTGGCGAACCCTATGAACCCCAAAAACTATGATTTTCACTAAATCGGCCTGATCTCCCCAGATCGAGCACCAAGCCGCGCACAGGAGTAGGGGCAGCCATGGTATAAATGCAAGAATTTACAATAAGAGGGCCTTTAATAAGCCTAGATGATCATTCACCATTTCATAAATATGCTCCTTTGTTACAAGTGATTATCACCTCTCAAAGGGAAAAAGGAAGGGGGGAGCGTACATCTAGCAACACCCGATCATGCAGTCAGTGTCAGCTCGGACGGACGCCCCCAGGATAGGGCACTGGCAGCATCTGGCATCACCTTCTTAGACCTCTTGCCATTGCTTAAAAGAGACTTGGCATGTCATTCAGGGCACGCCGCTCTTCGGCCGGTGTGGTACGGCTACATCAGTCGCCCTAAAATTGGGCATTTGGTGAGAGCGCGGTGGGTCCACCATGTATTTACCCATTTGTAATTCACCTCTCTTGATCAGGCCCTCGACGACATCTTTAAATATGCAGCAATCCTCAATGGAATGCCCGATCGTCTGATGATATAGACAAAATTGGGGGTCGTCTCTTCTTTCGAGGTCATTTGGTCTCTTCGGCTCCGGAAGCACAACTTTGCCATAGTCTTGAACCCATGCGAAGAGGATCCGAGTCTTATCTTTTGGGAAGGAGAAGGGCTTCTTCATTCTGTCCCTTAATGAAATTCTCTGATCAGCGGGCCTAGTGGAAGAAGCTCTGGCCGCGACCTTTGTTCTCCCATGATGCCGCTCAAAGGCTTTGAGGTCTGGGATGCAAGATTCTTCTCGTGCCAATTGCTTGCCGGCCGATCGCTCTTCCCCACTCTGGGCAGTGGTAGTCGGGCAAAACTTTGCCAGGAAGACCTCGGCATCAAATGCTAGGTCGGTGAGCTCTTCAAGGGTTTCAACCTCAATATCCATCACCCTTTGTAGTATTTCACCCTTCAGGCTTTTTAGGAGTATTTGGACGGCGCCCTCGCAATTTGGGGGGTTTCCACATTCTTCACGGGGGCGTCCCCTTTTCCTCATATAGTCCAAGGAGGACTCATCACCTCTTCGATCAATTGCTTGTGATTCAGACTTGACGACCTTGCTTTCGACCTGCCTCATCTTGGCCCCTTGCTCGGCCCTTGGCTTATTCGTCCCTACTGGTGCTATCAGGCTCGGGTATGAGTCAGGCAGTCGGCGAAAAGGGTTTGCTCCCGACGTCATGCGAGGTATGAAAGGTGCCTGCAGCAATCACTGGGAGGATCTACCCCCGGTGTAATCTTGCATCATTCGGGGCATTACTAGTGGTGGTGGAACCTTGGGTGACTCACCGCCATCCCAGGAGGCTCGAAATGAGGGCCTTACCTACGCGGGCACTGCTGGGTGTAAACCTGCCTTGGTCGACTTCCCTCTTGACACTTCGACTCCGCGCAATTCTTCAAATAACCTCACCGTCATGGCGAGGGTGGGCTGATGGAAGCTGGAAGTGCTACCCCTCGTCCTGGCTTCAGATGGGGGCGGCGATATCATGTCATCACAGTCGGCGACACCTTGTCCTCGAAGGGTCAACATTAGTGCCCCCAAGCCCCCATATGGGGGACGGTCATGATGAGGGGCCTCCTCTCTAGATGGCGGGGAGTGTATCTCTTCATTTTCTCTTTCACCGGTTTAGCCTGAGCTGCGCCTGGCCAAGAGTGTGTAGCAAGAGAGGACAACACCACTCCTTCTATTCTTTGAAGTCTCCCCTTCCTTCCCCTCCGGGCTTGGCGTATGCTCTTGCGATGAATCATCTAGTGCATGCAACGCCTCAAATTTTCCTTCAACTTCTTTCTCTAGGCCCGGGAGCTCTGAACACCTGCATTGGACACACTCATTGGCGCATGCTGAGGGAACCTCAAGCACCTCTTTGAGTGACATGTGGCATAGAGATACCATGTTGACTGTTCTCTTCAGGTCGGGCAGCTCATGCAGGCGTGGGGGATCCACCTTATGTTCACCCAATTGGAGTTCCCCCCTCCTGATCAGGTGCTCGACAGCATCTTTGAACACATAGCAGTCTTCAATGAGGTGCCCCAGTGGTTGATGATATGGGCAAAATTGGGGGTCATCTCGTCTTCGGGCATCACCAGGTCTCTTTGGTTACGGAAGAGTGACTTTGCTATATTGGGAGGCCCATTCAAACAGGGTCCGGGTCTTCTCCTTGGTAAAGGAGTATGGCTTGCTCATTCTAACTCGCAAAGTGGGGCCCTCCCCTTTATCCTTTCATCGCTCGGATGCCTCGAAGTCAACTGTATGAACCTCCTTGGACAAGGCCCTATTACCCATTGTTGTGGCCTTCTGGCTGGCGGTGGCAGGGGCAGAGGAGAGAAAAGCCTCGACTTCTGCCACCGTCTTGATTAACTGGTCAAAGGACCTGATTTCAATCCCAATCATCTTTTCGAGGATTTCCCGCTTCAATTTTTGCTTATAAATCTGCACTGCATCTTTTTGGTGTAGTGGCCGCTTGCATCTCATTATTTTGATAATGTCTGACTATGACTCAGTGATGAGTTTGACTTGCATTTGATAATGTCAACGATCATGCAATTTAGGTGAATCCAGCATTGGCAACAAATTGTGTCTGCAAAGAAAGAAAGAAATCAAGCAAGGCACAGAAAATGAGGTATTTGACTGCACAAAAGTCAAGGCTAAACTCTAGATACATGGTGGCACAAAAATCAAGGCAATTGGCTGCACAAAATTTAAGGCAAGTGGTATTACTGGTAGGTGCACAGAAAATGAGGCAATTGGATGCACAGAAATCTAGCTGAACAACTTCATATCAGGTCGGTGTAGTGGCTACTGTTCACCCAGATAGGTCAATGCTACTTCAAGTCATGAAGACTAAGGTCGATGCACATTACTGTTTATGAAGAAGCAAGCTCGATGCACATCACTGTTCAAAGAACAATGGTTGATGCACATTAGCTACTTCTGAAGGAACGTCAAAGCACATTACTATTTTATGAAGACTAAGGTCGATGTACATTCCTGTTCATCAGATAGTATGGTCGATGCACATTATGCCAACACAGAACAAAGGTCGACGCTACTTCAAGTCATAAACACCAAGGTCGGAGCATCTCTTGCTAGCACCAGCCAAGGTTGATGCTACTTTGCTATCAAGGTCAGAGCACATTTTTGCTAGCACGAGGCAAGGTCAGAGCACCTCTTGCCAGCACTAGCCAAGGTCGATGCTACTTTGCTGGCAAGGTCGGAGTACCTCTTGGCACATCTAGCCTATGCAGAATAAAGGTTGACGCACATTTGCCTTGTGCATATAGAAGGTCGATGCACACTTGCCTTCAATGCAGCAAAGGTCGATGCACACTTGCCTTCAACGCAGCAAAGGTCGGTGCACATTGAGCCTATGTAGAATGGAGGTCAGTGCACATTGAGCCTGAGTAGAATGGAGGTCGGTGCACATAGAGCTGACGTAAGACCAAGGTCAGTGTAGGTTTTGCTTCAATGAACAAGGTCGGAGCACATGTGATCTCCAGGGTCGGTGCATGTCTGCCTTCAACACATCAAAGTCTGAGCAATGTTTGCTTTCAACATTAGAAGGTCCATGCACATTTTCTCTTCAGCATATCAGGTCTGTGCACATATGAAGACAAGGTCTGAGCACATTGCAGAAGGTATGAGCAACATTTGGCCTTTCAACATGCCAAGGTCTGTGTAATGTCTACCATCACCTTACAAGGTCTAAGCATACTCCTAACCAAGGTCTGTGCATGTTTGATGAAATGTCTCAATGAAGAAGAAGGTCTACCTCTGTCCTCCCAGAACTATTTCACCCCAATTCTCTGTCAGATCAAGTGGGCCATCCAGAGAGAGAAAATAGGTACCGCAAGTGTCCAAATACACGAATTTTGAGGTCTGGATGGAGTTCCTAGGGTTGACTTTTGTCCCTATCAACATGTCACATCTTATCTACCACTTTGGAGATGATTCTGTCAGAAATCCAACTGGAGGAAGGACACATCACAGTCTGCCACCTTATTTACTGTCACCCCATGTGACTCTTGTCCTAGCAGTCCTCAGCAAGACAGAATTAACTCCAGCCAGTGAGAAGACTACATGTCTAAAGGGCATTTAATGTGAAGACCTGAAAGTGACTAATGGAAGGATTGGTCAGCTCCTTTCTCCTCAACCGCCACTGTCCTATCCTTAGATTTGAAGACAGCCAGCTCAAGTCATACTCCTGACAGAGATCTTTCTCAAAGACAAGAAAAGAATTTGGAGGGAAAGTTCTTCATCACATTTGCTTAAGGCTTGGCTATAAATATCAAGATTCTACAAGAGAAGAAGCTGCTGCTGCCCATAGAGAGCCAGGCACATGAGCATCTACAAAGAACATCCTAGAGAACCGCGTGAGAGTAGCCCAGCATCAGTTTGACTCAGTCCAGTGCTGTAAGAGAAAGAAGAAGAGAGAAGCCTTGAGCAGCCCTGCATTCTACCTGAGCTTGAAGATCCAGACCTTCAGATCTGAACTTTGTAACTGCAGACACCAGCTTCAATATCTTGATCTACTGACTTTGCTGGTGTTTATTTTCATTCCACTGTTCTTGTGTTTTTCCCACTGCACTTGCAGTATTTTCCCTTGATATTTTGGCTACTTCTTGAATCGTCCCTACTGGTCTGTGTGTAGGAAGACAGACAGAGGTGTGCTCCAGTTTGTGGAGAACCGTCCCTACTGATTTTGTGTGTAGGAAGACAGATGAAGGGTTTTTCGTTCTGTGATTTTGGGGCATGTCCCCGGTCAAGCTGTGAGTCAGCAGGAAAGCCTCACTGGGTTTGGTGAGGGGTGGACGTAGGACTTGGGTTTGAGTCTGAACCACCTTAAAATCCTTGTGTTGTGGGTTGATCATCTTGTGGGTTTGCTCCATATCTTCTATCGCCTCCTGGATGTCCCACAGAGTGCGGGCGCACTCAATCTGGGACAAGAACTCCACGGGCCCGGCAGACCCGATTGCGTGAGTAATGTGCCATCGCCAGTCGTCGATCGCTGAGTTGGCAAAGCTCCCGTGCAGGATCTCCCGACCCATCAAACCCTGGCTCTGAAAGCTACAATCGGCCAAAAACTGGGCCCACCAGGCCTTAGGCGCCCTCGGCCGGGACCCCTTTCCACCTGTTGTTGCTGCTCTCGCCGAAGTCTGCACCAGGGGCATCAGTGCCCCACCACTGCTCTGACTCCCAGAAGTCGAACCCTGGCCACCCCGGGGCCACCGCTCCATAACCCACTTGATCTCTCGACAGATCCGAGCGACGCAGGTCCTCAGGTACCCATCGTCCAGCCTAATAGGGGGCAAATCCTCCCTCAGCAAGTGGCTCCCCTCCGCTTTCCGGATCGCAGAGGCCTTCTGACGGTACACGTGGCTGTGCTCGAACCACCACCTGGCATAGTGAACGTCGAACCTCCCTCGATGTCCCTGTCCCGGCATCGAGAGCTGCTCCGGCTCTCGACGACTGTAGAAGTCCCACCATGCTGTCGCAAGTAGGTGGGTGTCTCTGCCCCGGTACTGCCTGCTTGTCAAAGAGAACTCCCGGTTCGGCGGGATCCCCTGGTAGTACCCAAAGTTCCTCGCGAACTGATGTGGGTAGTACGGATCCAAGGAACTCGTCGCTGACCGGTGCAACGTCAGCGCCACCGACCGGGTACTCAGTATCCACTCCATCCTCAGCCCGGAATCTGCCACCTCTTGACCAGGATGGGCGCTGGTCACCCCTCCATCTGAAGCCCCCAGGAAGAGGCTGGAGTCCCTCGTGGCACTATCGAAAGGTAGCCCCTCCTCACCCCTGGCTGGCAAGTAACAAAGGGCTCGCCTGGCCCCCTCCAGCTGCGTCTCTACATCCCCGTCAGGCTGCCTAGGGAAGCTAAACAAGAGCGGTGCCATCGGGTTCCTCACTGTCCCCCGCGTCACCAAGCCTGGAAATAACAACCCGGCCCACACACTGTGGTAGTGGGTCAGCAGGACTATGCTCCTCTCTCTCAGCGTCGGGTGCGCCGCCAAAACTCCCAGCCACTGGTAGATGTTGGCCAGTGCAATAGGAGCTAAAGCCAACTGTCTCCCCTCAGCTAATAGACAGGTCGGCCACAATAGCTTTGCCCTCAGCAGACCATCCTCCCTGTGTGGAACCACGAGCATCACCAACCAGTAAGCCAAATCGGCAGCGAGGTGTGTCATGTCTGGCAAGCCGTGAGGGTTCCACCCCTCCCGTGGAGCATAAATGTACTGGTTGTAGGTCCTGAAGTGCGGATCCACCTCTGTGTACTCCTCCCAGGGAGTCTGGTCCCTGGCGAACTCCTGGTAGAAGCAAAACGGTGCGTTGTAGAAATGACGGACCCATACATTTAGTGGAACTCTCGGAGTCTGTGCTGCTCTCTCTCTCCCTGCCAAAGCCAAGTCCCTCCAAGTGTTTAGGAGGTATTGATAGCATAAAGGTACCCGGTACCTCCCCTATCCATCACTGTGACTGCGATGGAGGTCATCCAGCATTACCTCCTCGTACCCCTCGCCCCTAATTGGCAGCCCAAAAATTCTGAATAGAGACCACAAGTCCAGTGAGGTCTCTCCCTCTACAGTGGCCACCATGTTCCAACGACGGTTGAAGCACTCCAGTAGTCCCTGCAGCAGCCCAGTGTAGCAGGGGTAGGCATTACAAGGTGGCAGTCACCGCGTACCTGATCCATGCTTGCTTCAATAGCACCCGATAGTGATGGATAATCCCCATCAGCCACGCCGTGGCACCCTGGCAGTAGTAGTGTGATGGAATCACGGCCCAGCGACCATACCAGCTAGTGACAGTCTGTCGCATGACTCCATCCAGCATGCTATTGTCAACATAGCCCTCTCCAGCATGCTGCATACTTGCGGGCTCCAACACCAATCCGGTGGTTCCCTCTGTCTCAACGCGATGATGACCATGCAAATCCCAAGAAGTGAGCCCTAGCGGCCCAACTCTAACCCCTGGCCTCTCTACTCCTCTAAAGAACCCTAGGTACTTAGCACTGGGGAACTGTCGCTGCCTCCAATAGTCCTTCGAGAAGCTAGGGTAGCTGTAGAAGGCTACCCCGTCCAAGCTATCCCTACCGATCAAAATGGCCCGCTCAAGTTGACGACAGGCCCTAGGAATCCGTGAGCCAGCCTCTTCCATGCCAAGAGGAACATATGTAATGCCCTGGATCTTTATTGAATCATTATTAGGTCTTTTGGATCCTTTTTAGAGAGTTTTGGATCGCTTTTGTCGCCCCTGAGTTGAGTTTCACGATCTGTGTGGGTTTTGTTCCTATACAAGTTACGGAATCTTACGGTGAGTTTATTCGGTTAAGGTGAAAACCGGAAAAGGTGCCTTAGGTAAAAATGGGTATCCCTCAGTGTGAAAACCCGTAAGGGCGCACTGGAAAAAGCTAAAGGGGGTCGGTCTTGGCGAAAACCCGAAAGGGCGGTAGGGCCAGTAAAGTGATCAAAAAAAAGAGAAAAAAGAAAGCATACATGCAAGAGGATGGAATCAAAAGCTGCGAAATTCTGTCCTTTATTCAACAAAGTCATCCATAGAGCCCGATACAAGCCCTCGGGGGTAACTCAAAACAAAAAATGGAGCACGAAGGCCCTATCTACAAGAAGAGGTCAAAGCCCATCAGGCGCCAGACTCGCTCCTGCTCAGGTCGGCAAGGCGAGCCTCCCTCTCGAGAGCCTCCTCCTGAAGTCCCTCTAGTCTGCGGCAGAGAGT
Source organism: Amorphophallus titanum (assembly GCA_024336825.1). NCBI lineage: Eukaryota > Viridiplantae > Streptophyta > Magnoliopsida > Alismatales > Araceae > Amorphophallus > Amorphophallus titanum. Next base: position 85,708,205 of record JANBPO010009603.1, on the reverse strand, counting down.
CTCCACCTCAGTCCGTGCACTGTCGCACGCCAGCTCAGCCTCCTGAAGCTCTCTCTGTAGCTCCTCTACTCGGAGAGAAGCCCGCCTGCTACGCTCACGAGCAGCCTCAACCTCGGCACCGAGCTCAGCCTGGGTGGCTCGAAGCCCGCGGAGCTCCTCCTCCTCCTACTGGATCTGTAGCTGGGTCCTCCGTCTCCGCTCCTATGCGAGGTGGAGGTGGGCAAACTCACTCCACAAGGCTCCCAGCTTCGCGGCCCACGTGTCCTGGGGGAGACCCATCATGTGATAGCCCCGGGTGAAACTCTCCAAGCTGCTCCTCAAAGCCTCTGCCGTCGGCAAAGGCTCGACCTGGACCAAATGGTCAAGACTATGGAGAAGCTGGTCAGCCATGGTGGCATTCAACGCCACTCCAAGCACAGGAGTGCCAGGCCACTCAACTCCTAGAGCAGGGAAGTCCATGGGCACCGCGGCTGCCCCTTTTGCTGATCCTGAATTAGAAAAAAGAAGAGAAAACAAAAGTTTGTGAGTGTACCACCACAATAAAATCACCATGGTAAAGGTCCAAAGGTGCCAATTGCAATGGTTTTTACCTGAGGCAGTCGTGTCCGCCGGGTCAGACCTGTGAGAAGACCCTTCCTCCGGGACTGGAGAAGAGCTATCGACGATTGCCGACCCCTGTCCTATGGGTGGTACAGGTGTAGCCGATCTCTCTGCAAATGAGACAAGGCATGGAAAAGTCTTAGTACTTCATCAGCCCAAGTAGTCAACACGACCACTTCATGGTGACAAAGACATACCAATCTCTACAAGTAGCTCCTCCTCAGCCACAACAGTGTCGAGCTCCGTCGTAGGCCCCATGGGAGGAGAGACAGCTGAAAGAAAACACCCACATATAGAACAGTGATCAATATCACAGAGGAAAGAAGTTTTGTCGAATGGATGGCATGAGTTCCTAATTCGACAACAATATACCTGGAGCTGGTGGCTCAACAGAGGCCGCCGCCTGGTCAGCGGTGTCCCGCTCCTCTGATGGCGCCTGGGACGAGCCTGCCGCCATGTCAACCCCTGTGGGCTGAGGGGAATGTCTCTCCTCCGGGTGATTATCAGCTGTTTAAGGCAAAGGCATCACGCAATGTTGATATGCAGCAATATATGGCAAAAAGAATGTACAGAATATTTTTGTCCATACCTGAAGCCCGCACCCCGTTGGACTCTACAATGCCGGCAGTACCTGCCGATGGCCCCATGGCTGGGGAGGGTGGTCCCCTATCAGGGACTCTGACCCCAGCGATCGGAGCCCTCACATCCTCGTCATAAGCTGGCAAGTCAGCGGAAGACCCTGTCTCAATGAGCCTAGAAAGCGCATCCAAAGAGGAAGCCGTCTGGGCAGCTGCATAATGAGCAATAGAATAAGTCAGAGGGGTTCATGATTTAACATATGAAGAGAGTCTAACCCTAGATTACCTGGGCTCATCCTTATCTCTCCTTCTTCAGAAGAGCTTGATGAAAAGGAAGAAGAGCCCCCACTAGCAGAGGTGCTGGAAGTCCCTGTGCTCGACGAGGTACCAGAGCTTCCCCCACTGGAGGAGCCTGACGACGAAAAAGTCCCCTCACTGTCAGGGGACTTCCCCCCTTCTTCAACGACGGGGAGAGTAGGTTGAACTCTAGGAGTCTCTGCAACAGGTGATGCTATATTAGCCAAAGCACATACTTCCTCTGTTTGAAAGAGAGTGGAAGAAGGGTTAAGTATAAAAGGCACTTACCCGAATCCTGAGCGATAGAGGTCTCTCCCGCATTAAGTGCGGGAGAATCGTCGGTCACATGCGTATAGTTGTCGGCGAGAGGGTCCAATCCCTCAATGTCCACGCTAATATCAGGAAGGGACTCATCTACCTCCAGTCCTGTCTCTGTGAATACATTCTCGGGGTGGGGAGTAAAGCTCGCTGCAGCCCGAGTCTGAGGAGGAGCTACATCAAAAAGGGAGAAAACAGTCGGGTTACAACATTGCATAAACATGTTGTAATGCTGATTTGAAAATAAAATTCCCTTGCCCTTACTGGAAACTTCCGCCAGAGTGGGAGATGCCTCCTCAGGATGCAGGCGGGTGGTAGGCCGCAGATCGTCTTCTCGATCTTCGACCCGAGGCCTCTTCCCAGAAGCTTGACGACCTTGTTGACAATAGCCAAGATAGCATTAGGGGTGGCAGCCACCTCCAAATCTGAAATGTACTCCACGGGGCCCGCACATCCCACAACATTGATGATGTGGGCCCTCTAGTCGGTGAAAGCACTACCTACAAATGCCCCCTCTGGAACCGCCTCGGACAGCTGAGATTTGGTCTTTAGACCGCAAGAGGCCTTCAAATCCTCCCACCAGGAATAGGGCGTTAAAGGCCCAGGGGCTGCTTCCCGGCGAGCAGACCCAGAAGTAGAAGCTGCAGTGGGTGTGCCCCTCAAGGGCTTCAAAGCTCCAGTATACTGGCTCCAGTCGACGGGAACGGGGAGTCCCTCTTCCCTCCAATGGGCCTCTATCTCACGGATAGCTCTGGCAGCTCCAGAAAAGTGAGATCTTCAGACGTCGCTCCTCAGCAGCTCAAATAGTGTCAGCCCGCTGCCTGAAGACGTTGCTGATTTTGAACCACCAGCGTGCATAGTGTATGTTAAAGAAGCCTTTGCGCGTCTGCTCTGGAACATGATACTCCTTCATGTCACGGAGGAGGAAGCTGTGCCACGAAGCTGCTACCAAATGAACGTCTCTATGCCGATACTACCGAAGTGCCAGAGGGAAATCTGCATTTGGGGGTATGGCCTGATCATACCCGAAGTTCCTGGCGAACCGGTGCGGATAGTATGGCTCAAGAACTGCTGTGCTGGAACGGCGGTTGACCAGAACTCCGGGCCGTATGCAGACAACCCAATCGGCCAGTGCATGTAGAGAAGGCAAAGCCCATGTGGACAACCTGCAGACGACGGTGTCACCCTGCCGCTCTGAATAAGGACGGTACAAGTGGTAGCTGTGATCAAAACCCAGGCTCTCATCCCTCCTAGTATGGAGGAAAGACAAAGCACGGCGAGCACTAGCAAGCTGCAAAACTGCGTCTTGGTCCGGGTGACAAGCAAAAGCAAAAATAAGTGGTGTCGTTGGATTATCCACTGGCGTCCTCTGTGACAGCTCTGGTAATAGCAAGCCAGCCCACGCACTCAAATAATGGGTGGGCATCAACATATGCTTATCTCTCGATGATGAATGTGAAGTCAGAGCTCCGAAAGAATGATAAGCGTTCGCCAATGCGGCCGGAGCTATGATAACCCTGTGACCACATGCCATCAAACACGCCGGGTAGATCACCTGTACTCGCAGCACTCCCTCCTCTCCATGAGGGATCACGAAGTTGGCTAGCCAGTAAGCCAGATAGGCCGCCAAGTACGTCAACGGTGGCAGTCCCCTCGAGTTTCACCCCCATGCTGGGGCGGGTAGGTGGCGAGGATGTGAAGCAAATTGGAACTCTACTTCTCGGCATTGCTCCCAAGTCATGCCCGAGAAAGCAAACTCCTCGTAGAAACAGTAAGGACCGCAGTAAAAATTTGTGACCCAAGCATTCAGGGTCACCCTCAGTGTCCGTGCAGCTCTCTCCTTGCCCACAAGGGCCAAGTCCCTCCAGGTCTTCATCAGATACCTGAAGCAATAGGGCAAGAGATATCGGCCTGCTCTATCCGAAGCACTCAGATGCACATCATCTAGGGACAACTCCTCGTACGGCTGTCCGCAAACGGGAAGGCCCGAAATCCTGTGGAAGGCCCACAGGTCCAGTGAAGTCTCTCCCTCAGCAGTCATAAATGTGTTCCAGCACCTATTGAATCTCTCAGCTAAGGCCTGGATCAATCTTGTATGACAAGGATAAGAATACAAGGCTGCTGTAACTGCATGGCGTATGCCTACCCTGTCAAGTGCTGTTCTGTAAACTGTCAGCACGCCCCACAGTCACTCCGTGGCACCACGACGGTAACAGTGGGAAGAGGTGACGGCCCACCTCCCGTACCAGCTGGGGGCCTTCTGTGCCAAAATCCTCTTCAGCAAACAGTCGTGATCATAATCATCATGCGCAAAAGCCGCGCCAGAGGGAGTCAGAAACATCCCATCAATGGTGAAGTCCGTGGCCTTGTGATGCCCAGACAGATGCCAAACAGCCGGTGAAGACGGCACTGCTCGAACGGTGAAACTATCAAACTCCTTGAAGAAGCCCAGGCTCCTTTGGTCAGGGTACTGCCGCTGTCGCACAAAACCCTCTGGGAAGCTCGGATAGGAGAAGCTGCAAGTACCATGCATGTTGTCCCTTCCGAGCAATATGGCCCGCTTAAGACGGCGCCTCTCTCCCGGTAGGCAGGAGTCATTAGCCTCTACTCCAAGAGGCACAAAATTCTGAACGAAAGGCAGAAGATGTCGATCCACTGGGAAGTGCGACGGATAGCCGCCCGAGCGATCGTAAACATAGCCTCCCTGCCTACTCGTAATTCGGGAGACGTCAACAGTGCCCTTAGCGGTAGCAGCCTCCCTTGTCGGGCCCTCAGCGACCCAAGTAAACTCGCGGTCCATCGCATCAAAGCTCTCTGAAGTAATGCTGCGAGGAGGGAATGGTGGCATAGGTCTGTCTGTCCTCTGCACATAATGGTGGTCTGAACCTCCAACTCTGGGCCTCCGGGAGGTCTCTCTTCTCCGGCTAGGGCGAGCCATGTCTGCAAGAGCTGCAAAGCCAAGACCAGAGAGAAAAAGACGAGTGACAAGGCTCAGTCAAAAGCTAAAATAGCAAAGGGACAGCAATACAACTTAAACAGTCATTTGACAAAAATGGGCAAATAAATTACTCGGGATCAAGTAAGGTAAGATTTTGTGGATTTCTTAGTTATAATTTTTTAATTATTTTATTTTTTCTTCATATTCTAGATAGAATAAGAACTATTCATCATCAAACTTGATTAGGCTTAACCCTAGGGTAACTTACCCAAGCTTACCCTAAGAGCCTTACCCTATTCGAAGCCCCTCTTTGATTGGGGTTTATCCCCCATTTGTCCCAAGGATAACCCCAATCTATCATATTTTTTTTTGTATATGTGAGCCATGTGCTTTTACACGGGAATATCAATGGCTCTCTTCACTCACTGAAATACTCTGATCTTATCAGCATCTTGCTTTAAAGCAACCAAAGGGTTTTCTTCTTTAGTCATTTCTGAAGAACATATGCTTCAGTGGATTTCTTCTTTAGTCACACAACATATTTGTTGTTTTGTGTTTTCTCAGGTTTTGTATGCAATGTCCTTGTACATCTGTTCCGGGGCATCTAGAAATTGTATTTTCTTTAATTGCATCTGGTTCTGTAGTTAATTAACCAAGCTTAATTGCAATAAATAATATATGGTTTTTGTTGGCACCCCATATATTTTACAATGCGTACTTGTTTTAGTGTATTTATCTTGTTTGTACAACCATTGTTGAAATGTTTGAATTAAATCTCACTTTGAACACGTAAAAAAAGTTCTATAATTTAGATGGAGTCCACCCAATTATCGTCGAACAGATCTCGCATCGAAAATGGCAATAAACAAAAATATGAGGAATTGATGTGTCTATCTTTCTATAATTGCAAGTCAAATAATTATATGTAAACATTAACATAATTTGTAAACATATTTAAGTAAAGTTGGAATTTAAAAAAAAATAGACTTGCAAATTATCAAACAATTGTATAAGAATGTTGAGAAGGTCTGAAGGTGGACATAGTTTGAGGGGCATATAAGATGTTTTAGGGATGGGAGGAGCAAACTAGCAAGACTTATTTTCATAGTTTGAATTTGCAATTGAGATGGGAGGGACATTTAAGTTGATCTAAAGAGTTAACACACTTTATATTCTCGGTACAACCAAAATAAGTGGAATAAAAGAAGAGTTAATCTCTTTTATCTTGGAAAAATAACACATCATCTATCAAAATAAATTGAGCTAAACTCCAAGGCCAAATAACTCTACAGTAGTAACCCTCGTTTTAGCTCTCTTGGTTCTACAAAATAATCAGGAATATCATATGCACTATTTTTCTATCTTGGTTTTGATCACCATGTTAAAAAGAGATAATATTCATTAAATATTTTGTCTGTAGATCATCATCCACCTACAATCACAATATCCTTAGCTTCCTTCACCATTCGTGTTTCATCTGAGTTGCTCTTAAAACAGCTTGCACTCAAATTCGACACAGAATTTGGGCTGAAGCTTGACACACACACACACACACACACACACACACACGCGCGAAAAGGACTTCACATCGCTCAATTAAATAGTTTGCACGCCGGGAAGTGGGGGTGGCCTTGGGGTAGGTGGGAGCTCCCACCTACTCCCGAAACCCTCACTGTCGCCGATGGTGTTTTACTTCGTCGGATCCCTCCTACGGCTACCTCATCGACACTCCGTCGGTGGAATGTCGGGTGGGGGGAGCTCCCGCCGAAAACTCCCCCTCCCCTCTCCTCCAGGTACGCTTCCTTGGCCCCTCTCCTGCCTTCCCCCTTTCCCCCTCCCCGATCTCTCTCGCCAACGAGGTCCCCTCCTCCGACCCTCCCTCCTCTTCGTTCACTCTCCATAGACCCCCTCCAACCCCACCCCCCTCCGCCTCTCCCCTTCCACCTCCCCACCTCTGTGCTGTCTTCCCAAACCCCTTTTGAAACATACCGTCTCTTCGATCCCTTCTCACAGCGCTGGGCATTTCCTTGGGCACTCGACGAAGAAGAGGCCAGCCTTGGCGTGATGCATGTTACTGGTCTCTCCCCTCGGCCCCTACAGAGCTCGGAGATACAGCGCATATCTCCCTTGCATCCAACTGGATGCTTGTTACCTGAGTGTCCTACTCACACCGCTACTCACAAGAGTGGTTTGGAAGCCTCGTGCTCCTCGAGGAAGAAACCTGTCACCTTCAGAAGCGGCAGCTGTCTCCTCGGCGTCTCTAGGAGTTCCCAGCCTCCTTGGGAGCTAATGATCTCTACAGTTCTTGTTTCTACTTCCTGTTGCTACGATGGGTTGTTGACGGTATGGGCCAGGGATGGCTGTTCATGTACAGTTCGGTATCCTTGTTTTCTATGTACTGTGACTTTCATATGGTATGAATAAATATCCTATGTTGTGTTCAGAAAAAAAGAAGAGGCCAGTCTTGGCGTGATGCAGATTACTGGTCTCTCCCCTCAGCCCCTACGGAGCTCATAGATACAGCGCATATTAAATTTCAAATGGGTTCAAATTCAAACTCCAAGGAGGGAAGGTGGAGCCCAAACTCTATATATTATCATGTATTCTCCCCCCTTGAGGGATTTTGATGAATGAATGAATGAAATTTGAGTTTTGGCCAAGAGCATTTCCTTCTTCTTCCTCCCCTCCCCTCTAGAGTGTGACACCCTCTATCTCTCCTCTCCCTCGTGCTCTTCTCTTAGGAGTGACTCCTAAGGTCTATTACAGGTTTCATGCTGCTCAATCTACTTGGAGGTGACTTCCCCAACCTCTCCCCAAGCCCGGAGTTCATGGATCAAAGGTTGCTACAAGTTCGGGGGAGATAACCCTTGCTGCCCTACGCACCAGTCTTGGTTGTCTGCCTGCAGGATTGGGCCGCAAAGATCAAGTTGGAACCTTTCCTTCCCGTCCTCATATCCCCTCAGCTTCTGCTTGAATTTTCTTCCTCTCCCTATCCCCAACACACTTCCGCAAACCCCAATCCAAAGTTCATCCATTTACGAAAATTCCCTTTGTAAGCCTTTTACCTGCGCTGGTTGCCCCTGTGCAGACCTGCATAAAACCTGAACCCTGAAGATCACCTTATTACACCCATTTCCCAGCCTCAGATCGCATTCACCTCTTCAGAATTTTTCTTCCTCCATATGTCTCCTATATCCAGTTAAAATGTCATGCCAAAACTCTACCGGTGGCCAAACTTCTCTTCATAGCCCTTTTTGTTGCACAAACTGGCCTTGTGCAGCCCGACGGGGCAGAATCAGACTGCAGTAATTTTCCCAACCCTAAAACCTTACGCAAATGCTATAAAAATTGGTACACATTCTCCCCACATCCTGACACTTTCACCATAAAAATTTCAAGTCGGTCAGAGCCCGTTTGCTCTGCACACTACTGTCCTACTTTCCTGGTTCCTTGTTGGTCTGCACAGGCCTGCAGATTGAACTCTGCATTCCAGTGCCTCCTACGCCAAAAACATCCACTGCATGCTGCCTTGCCTCTACTTCCCAGTCATCCTACACCTATCAGCTATCCACCAGAGAAAACCCCGCCCCATTCGCCCCCAGGAAACTCTGGTTCCAGCCCAATCTTCGGTCCCCTGTCCTGCTGCCAGCACAGTGTCCAGATTGCGTGGGGGCGGCTCCAAAATTCACTTTGCCTTCCATGGTACCCCATTGCAGCCGCCACTCCACCGGAATCCCTGGGACATCCTCTGTAACGTCCACGCCAAGTTATGTGACCAGCGTATGTGAAGAAAGTGGCGTACCAGGCTCATCTTCCTGCTGTTTACCAGCGTGCGCGCAGACCGGCCTGCAGCCTGCCCACCTCTCGAGGCTACTCTGGAGGTCCCAGCTAGCGCCGATGACTTCCTCTATATCCAGGAGACCCCACCGTCCATGGCAGTGTGCTACCAGGGACATGGGCGTCTTCCTCGGCCCCCGTGGCGCGTCATCCTAGTGGCGGTTCCAGCCCATACCTGTTCACATACGTGGAGTTGTCGCACGTCGTCCACTCGCGGCCCATCACCCCACGTTGCACGACCCCCGAATCTCACTTGTAGCCTTTTACCTCCCTGTGTGGAGTGGGCATTTGTTTGGGTTGTACTCCTTTTAGTGCTTGTACTGGGTGATTGTGTGACTTAGCCGGGCTTCTTCCCCATGCCCTGAGCATGGAGGTACGCGTCTACTCCTCCCTTGCGTTACTTGCTCATTTAGTATACCTCTCGAAGCTGCTGCTTGTGAGATATTAGGTGCCTAGCTCTATATTTGGTGCGTCACTGTCACGGTGAGAGAGTGAGACCATCCTGCGACTCATCTGAGTCGCAAGTGTGGAGACGACTACCCTAGACCCCGTCGATTTCTCAACCGTACGGATCGGCGCGCTTCCCTCTCTTGGGACACCTGTGAGCTATAGTTTCTGTCAATTGGCATAATTTTCTTCTCGGAAGCATTAGGTGTTGAGCCGATGCCGTACGAACTGTTGTAGAGTTGCTAGTCTTAGTCATCCCTTTAGTCGCGTCTTCGCATAGAGTCCTACCTCGCATAGTGTCACGCCCCGAGCGCGGAAGATTACTCGGAGATGACGTGACGAGTCTATAACGTTCATGTCAATCAGAGTATAGTGCATTCAACACATAGAGACAGAGTGCGCAATATAACAATAACCCAATCCTTATTTATTCATAACCACGTTTCTTCTAAATAGCATGATGACTAAATGAGAAGAAAATTATGACTTTGACTCAAGAATGAAAAATTACACAATTGACTTAGGAAATAGATAAAACTATAAGACTCTCGACACATGGACGGCTCTAGATATCACTCTTGCTCATCCCCATCTGTATTTATCTCTTCTTCATCGGACTTACCTGAAAAAGAGGGGAAAAACTTGATGAGCGAACGCTCAGTAGGGCTAAAGGGAAACTTCGCTGGATCTCTGGAGTCTGTCCCAGCTGAGCGGCTTGTCGATAGACAGAGGGCCGTATGAAGAGGTTTGTTTCTCGGACTGGCTAAAGGACCAGACAGACGGTGAAGGCAAATACTTCACGGGCTTCGCCTATCGCTATTTGACGAAGGCATACTGCATCCTGCTATGTTTGACGCTTGATTCATGGGAAGCGTGGAAGCCTGGCGAGAAGAGGCGCGTGCGGATGGGCACGTGGCTTCAACATTTCTTTGGTGGGGAGCAGTAATATGAAGACTTCCCCGCAGTTGCTCCGACAGCAGTGAAGCGGAAGAAAGGGTTTGTCGCCATGCGACTTTCCCATCCATTTCAAGGGAAGGGCGACAAGGGGGCCCGAACCCCACAGGAGTTGACGCAGTAATGCATTGTGCTGCGTATCTGACTTATTGGCTTTGCTCGTTTGCCCTCCCTCAGGGTGACGAGACTGTTATTAGGCCTGAGGCAATTTACCCCGCTTGTCTGTTGGCCTGGGGGACGAAGTTGTCCCTCTACTCGGTGGCTCTCTGCCTGATTTACAAGATGCTGGGAGATTTGCACAAATCGCACATCCCCAGAAATTCACAGACAGTTGGTCTGATGCACTTCTTCAATGCCTGGGTCTACACTTTATTTCCTAAGGCAGCTCCCCGATCGCTTCAGTCTGATCGTCCTGTGCCGAGGATGATCGAGTTTGCCAGTGCCGAGCCATCTTCGACTGCAGACCAGCTATTTGCTATTCGGGGGAAATTAACCATAGTTCCTGCTAACTCCCCTGGAGTTTTACATTTTTGGAGCCTAGCAGCTAGCTCCAGCCCCCTTGTGAACAAGATGTGGCAATGCCGCTTGTTTGAGACGGAGGAGTTTATTCATCCACTCGCTGACACCAAGTGCACCAGGCCCGTTCTGGAGTCAGAGCTGATTGATTGGGCACTGGCCATTAGCCCCAGTGTCCTTGTCTTCAGGAAGAGCGGCTTGCTGTGACTGGAGCCGTACTATCCTTTCTACTTTGGTCAGAATTTTGGGTGCGACCAGCAGATTCCTTCTTCTTTAGCCCGGTTTAATCTTTCAAACAGGCATCGGGCTGGCCAGATGACCATGGAAGAAGCTCGTATATGGTGGGAATATTTCCACCACCGGGAAGATATGTCCTTCAGTGTGCTGTCCCTTGCTCTTTCGCCCAGAGTGGCTCCAGACTTCATTAAGTGGTAGAATGCACGGACGGGCTTCTACTGGGCTTCCCACAAAGATTGCTGGAATGCTATTGAACACCGCCTTCTGGACTCTCAGCCGGAGCCGATATTGGACATCGATCCGGCTTACTTGAAGAAGCTGAAATCTTGGTCCAACACTGAGGTGATGACATATCTGGAGGCGCGGAAGGTTGTAAAGCGCTATTCATCTAAGGCTGACCCAAAGATGCCAGCAATTCAGAAGGATGACTATGTCAAAACACTTCGGGGGTTATGTCGGGTCAGCAGCGAGCAGACAACTCTTCAGGTAATTCCTATCCCGGCAGAGGAGTCACTTCCGGTAGTGGCCGACTAGCGTCCAGAAGTTGATCGTCTGCATCCATATTGGACTTTTGTCAGGAGGGAAGATAGGTGGGAAGGCCTGTATTCCGAAACCCCTTGGCTATTTGCCCTGCTCCATTCTCAAGGGCTTTCATTCACCGGCTCATTTGAAGCCATTTTGGACCATCCTTTGTTGATGTCTTTTAAATATGCTGACGGCTGGGGCTTAGACCATCTGGGCCTTCATCATCACCTATCTTCTTGCGGCTTGGGGCTGCTGGCTGAGAAGAGCGAGAAGATCGGAGATATTTGTTGGCTCATTCGTGAGGCGACTTCTAGGGATAAGACGCCTTCGCTATTCTATTGGCCGCTCACCCCTCGGTATACATGACCGCCAGGTATACTTGTTCTTTGTTTCAGCTTCAAGCTGATTCTTTCATGCTCAGCATGCATCTTTCTCACCATGCGCACTTTTGCAGTCCACCTCTCTTCGGAGGTGACCCGCCACTACAGGGAGCTGATATCTAAGGCGCAGAAGCCTTCATATTTTAACATCCTTGAGTCAGCCCCGACCATAATGCCACTGCCTCCTAGTGGCTCGTAGAAGCGTCCTAGGTCCCAGGTTAAGGAGGCCATTAGTGAGGCCAAGAAGGCCAAGAAGGTGGAGACCGGAGCTACACGAGGGCGCCGGAGGAGGGTTGCGGAGCAAGAACCAGATGTTGTTCCTCATCCGGTTCCTTCTTCTGCTGAGTTTGAGACTGTTTGGGCACAAGGGCCCGAAGATGAAGGTAACTCTCCTCATCCTTCCACGGCTTGTTGTTTTTTTTTTCGCAACTTTGGCTGACCATCCTTTTTGCAGCTGCTGGCACTATTTTCACTGTTGTTGGGCTCATCATAGCATTGTCTTTCTTCTCTTTCTTGACGTTTTTCATCATTCTCATCGCATTTCCTACACCTCCTACTATTTCCATGCCCTTTAGGGGTTTAAAAACCACACCAAGTATCTCCCATTCCATTCATGCACGTTGTTCTTCATTTATGTTTATAGATATTGCACGATCCCTAGGCTAATTTGGTTGTTTCTCTGCGTTCTTCACGTTGTTTCACAAGTCATAAGTGCTCCCTACACGAGGCCCATCCCTCCTGGGCAGTCGGAAGGGGTGGAGGATCACGTTCCCACATCTAGATTTGGACACGGCTTGTGGCCTCCATCAGACCGTCTTCCAGGTGAAGCGGCCTTTGTCAGACCGTTTGTACCTATTTGGCGGCCCATCGAAGACCGTTTCGGTTCGACGCCCGTGTCCACTGTGCATGTTACCAGGGTGATTGCAGCGGCCCCTCGATAGACCATCATCGTGCTTCCAGCGGTCCTCCTCCGACCATCTTCCAGTGTTGTGCGGCCCATCCAGGACCGTTTCTATCCCAGCACCTGAGTTCCTATTGGCGGCGTTTGCGATCACTTAGTTTTCAAGGTACGTGGTCCATCCTTTGCATTACTAGCCTTGGTGGTGATCACAAACTTCTGTGTTTTGATATTTATCATTTGTTGCTTTATTCCATCTCCTACATCTCACCTCACTCCACTTCAATTAAAAAAAAATATCAACACTAAGGTTTTCAAGGCCTATAAGGAGGGTGTTGTGAGAGTTACGAGTTTAGATTGCCCCCAACTTATAGAGCCTAGATTCCTAGTCCTCTCCCACCAGGAGTGAGGTAGGATAGCACCAAGTCTAGTTAAGATAAGTCTTAGCGCGGATTGGGACTCCTTACTAACGGATTGGGACTCTTCAATAGAGTCCCGATCGGAGTTAACAGGGTTTCTATAGTTGCGGTCTATCGGGCGGCCGCAATACTTGTTGGCGGTCATCACAGGGCCATTTTTTTTACCTCCTTCTACACACTTTGGTTCTCTCATGAGTTTAACGGTCTCAGTGAGGCCATCCCACCAGATAAACGGTCAGCAGTAGACCATCTAATTTGGTCGTGTGGTTGAGCGTGGATTGTCTCTGGCCTTCTCTTAGCTATCTGCCAATTGTCCTTTAATGGTCTATCGTGAGACCGCCAATATTCGGTAGTGGCTTTCTACGTGACTGCCTCTCTATCTCTGTCTCCCTTAATATTAGTGTTTCCTCCAGTTGCTTTCTACTTAAGTCTCTTTCTCTGTCTCGCTCTCCCGTGTCAGTCGTAGAAGTTGTTGTCAGGTTAGGTTAGTCAGTATCAAGCATCCACACATTCATCTTTCCAAAGTCAAGAAGAGTCAAGTCATTACATTATGTCAAAAAGCATGTGTCTCATATGGTATATCAAGTCTGTCCCTCTCTTGGACCCCCACTGTCGTTGGTGCCCTCTTGTCTCTTCACCGGTGGGTCCATGGTTGAGCTCCCCTCCTCGCGCCGTCGCCGATGCCGCTCCTTGTCCTCGTTCCTCCGAAGGTCGGAGGAGCTAGTGAAGTAACCTCTGTAGGCACTGCTGTGTGCGCCGCTCGGAGTCCTGCCACACTCTGATTTTCGGCTGATCACCTGGGGGGACTATTGGCATTCTCCCACTGCGCCTCTCAACTCAACTACCTATAGCCGGGACTGCTCTAGCTCGCTCCTTAGCCTGGCCATCTCGACATGAAGGCACTCTACCTCTGCCCGAAACCGCTCTGCATCCTCTCTCTGCTGAGTAGGCTCACCCAGTGCTGCCTCTAACTCCTTCGCCTACATATTCATTCATTTCATTAGTCACTTGCATTCATAATCATAATTCAAAGGGGAAGTACAACTGTTTCCTTACCCTCTCGGTGAGAGTGGCCTCGGCCACCTCAACTCGTGCTACCGCCCACGTAAAGTCTGCATCTCACTCGGCCCAGTCTGCTGGTGGCTGGGAGGAAGAAGATGGTGCATTGGCTCCTTGGCACTGGGCTCCCTCGGCACGCTACAAGTAGGGTCATGTCAGTTTCATAGGCATAACACGGCATTCTAAGTCTGAGGTTGAGTGAAACTTACCAGGACGTCCAAGGAGCATTGGAGCTCATCCGACTACTGGACCGTCGAGTGGAGCAACCCCTGAAGCTCTGTGATCCGTCCTGGGGGTCAAGCTGCATGTAGGAAGTCAAGTGTTAGTGCATTGTAATCATGAGCATATAAGAGAGCATAAGTTTAAGAATCGTACCAGTCATCGTGAGCAACGGAAGACCTGGTCCCTGTAACGTCGTGCATGAGCTGTCAGGTAGGCCTCGTCTGACGGGAATCAACACCAGGCACTAATTTTTTTTAGTTTGCATATGTGTCCTTTTGTTTGCATTTATATCCTTGGGTTAATTAGGTTTGTAGGGGTTTACGCGGGTTGGCTCAACCCCTTGGGCTGGTCTGCGTAAACCCCCACTATTCACTAGGTTTACGCGGACCAGCTTCACCCCTTTGGCCAACCCGCGTAAACCCCTTGTGACCCTTCACCTTTCTCTATAACCCCCCCCCTTTGGGAGCCAAAGAGGCATGGATGAACAACAATCAAGCAACTAGTAGCGCACTAAGGAGAATTGTGTGTGTTTGCTAGGCTCACGCCGAGGGCATGCCGCATATTCATCCCTCATTCGGCATCTAGCCCAAACACCCGTCTCCGGGAGATTTGTATGTGTGTTTGCTAGGATTACGCCGAGGGCATGCCGCATGAGCATCCCTCATACGACATCTAGCCCAAACACTCACCTCCGTCCCCCCTGTTGTGATATGTCATCTCGATAATCCTGCACGACCCCAGATCTTGCTTGGTGAAATCACTCTACCCGGGTCTTGTCTCAATACTCGTGCATGACCTTCATGTCGCTTGGTGAAAGGACTCTGCCCGTGCCTTGTCTCAATGATCATGAGCCCTCAAATGTTGCTCATCAGGAACGGCCTGCTCGGCCCTACCTCGATGTTTGTGCATGACCCAGATGTCGCTTCATGAGAGCACCCTATCCGGTCTCTGGCGCAATGATCAAGTACCATCAGACATGGCCCAATTGAGGCACCCAACCTGGCTCTCTACCTCGATAAGCGTACCCTCAACACCGTTACCGGGACAAGGGGCATACTTCATAAGTCACAACGCAAGATGAAGTGTCAGGCCCCTACCTCTGCAAATGGGCCCCAAGCATGACTATCAAGGTCTCGTCGCGCCCACCCACTCAGTCACAACGGTGCCTCCGGCACCCGACTGCCAGCCACTCCAGTCACAATGGTGCCCCCGGCACCCGACTGCCAGCCACTTCAGCCACGTCGGGGCCCGCAGCACCTGATCAGTCTACAACTCAATCGCAACGGTGCCCCCGGCACCCGACTACCAGCCACTCTAGCCATGTTGGGACGCGTGGCACCCGATCACTCAACAACTCAGTCACAAGGGTGCCCCCGGCACCCGACTGCCAGCCACTCCAGCCACATCAGGGCCTGCAGCACCTGATCAGTCAACAACTCAGTCGCAACGGAGCCCCCGGCACCCGACTGCCAGCCACTCCAGTCACATCGGGACCCATGGCACCTGATGACTTAACAACTCAGTCACAACGGTGCCCCCGGCACCCGACTGTCAGCCACTCCAGCCATGTCGGGGCCCGTGACACTCGATCACTCAACAACTCAGCCACAACGGTGTCCCCGGCACCTGACTGCCAGTCACTCCAGCCACGTCGGGACTCGTGGCACCCGATTACTCAACAGCTCAGTCACAACGGTGCCCCCGACACCCGATTGCCAGCCACTCCAGTCACAACGGTGCCCCCAACACCTAACTGCCAGCCACGTCAGGGCCCGCAGCACCTGATCAGTCAACAACTCAGTTGCAATGGTGCCCCCGGCATCCGACTGCCAGCCACTCCAGTCATGTCGGGGCCCGCGACACCCATTCACTCAACAACTCAGTCACAACGGTGCCCCCTGGCACCCGACTGCCAGCCACTCCAGCCACGTCGGGGCTCGCGGCACCCGATCACTCAACAACTCAGTCACAACGGTGCCCTCTGGCACCCGACTGCCAGCCACTCCAGCCACGTCGGGACCCGTGGCACCCGATTACTCAATAGCTCAGTCACAATGGTGCCCCGGCACCCAACTGTCAGCCAGTCCAGTCACAACGGTGCCCTCGTCACCAACTGCCAGCCACTCCAGTCACGTCGGGGCCCGCATCACCTGATCAGTCAACAACTCAGTCGTAACGGTGCCCCCGGCACCTGACTGCCAGCCACTCCAGTCACGTCAGAGCCCGCAACACCCGATCAGTCAACAACTTAGTCACAACGGTGCCCTCGGCACCCAACTATCAAACACTTCAGTCACAACGGTGCCTTCGGCACCCGACTGTCAACCACTCAGTCACAACAGTGCCCCCGGCACAGGACTGTTAAACACTCAGTCACAACGGTACCTCTGACACCCGACTATTAATCACTCAATCACAACGGTGCCTCTGGCACCCGACTGTCAACAACTCAGTCACAACAGTGCCCTCGGCACCTGACTGCCAGCTCCTCCAGTCACATCGGTGCTCACGGCACCTCAACCTCAATACTGTCTCATGAATTCAAAGCCATCCACACAATAACGCAATGACCCGGGGACCATCACAAATGATGAAATTGTCCCGTGGCTTGCAAACACTTGTAATCGGGCTCTCACGCCCCCATATAAATGCCTTTCACGGCATCAAAGTCATGTAATCCAGTTAGGGAGCGGATCCCCCTCCTCGCTGGGACCAGTCTCTCTGCCCGCAGTTATCCCTTAGTTATCATCAAAATAATATCTTCAACAAACATCAAAATCATATCATCACACATGAGGTTTAGTTATCATCAAAATCATAGCTCAACAACCCCCCCTATAAATCTTCTTCTTTTCTCTCTCTTCCTCACTTCTCTTCATTTACAACCCTAACCCTAACCCTATTCCTCTCCTCCCCTCTGCGCACAGCGGCGAACGACTGCTCCCTATGCTTCATGACGACGACAGTGGCGGTGGAGAGTGGTGAGGGAGAGATCTATTCCACTTGATTCAGGGGGTCCAAACCCCTTCTTTCCTGGCCCCGGGAGGCTCGTAGTAGGCTGGTCCTCGGAGCTACACCCCCGGGTGTCCTGTTTTGACCTCGGTGTGACACCCACAGCCTTTTTTAGGGACCGTCTCTTAATGGATGTGTTCCCGCTTTCTTCTGACATGCTCCCCAGCTGTGGAGACTCTGTCAAAATTTTGTTAGAATTTTTATTTCCAACAAACTTTTTCTAACCTTATTTATCTTCTTGTGTCTTTTGGTGTAGATACAATGGCATCTAGTTCTTCCTCTTCTTCTTCCCACACTGTGGTGACTTGGGGAAACGTTGATTCCTTGGATAGATGTCACGATCAGCTAGCTGCAGTTGCAGAGTCGTCTAACTCAAACACTGACACAATAGATCATGGCTGTCTAACAATCATTGGGAGTGATTCTTTCAAGTATGATCACCACGACAACTATAGAAGGGATTACCCCGAAGACAAGCACCTAATGTCATTTCTGAGCCAGTTTAACCTTCAAGGGAAGCGGGATCTATTTCTTGTTCAGAAGGCTGAGCAGGCGCTCCTTGCCGAACGTGATAGTCTTATTGACTTCATCATGTGGGGAAGACCCATTTATTTTCTGGGTGAGCCCAGGAAGTAGAGTGTCGTGCTTGGACTCCAAGAGCTGACTCCGCAAGATGGGCTACTGACTAGAGCCCCTGAATTCATACCGGACTGATGGAATGAAATCACAGGCCATGTTGACCGGGAGAAGCCATCTTTTCACTTGTTCTTAGCCCCGCTGAAATGGGGGTACCAAGAAGAGCCATTCCTGCTGGACTGCTTAGCAGTTCGCTTCAAGTATCAGATTTCTGTGGCCTGGTTCACCGACGTGAAGGCTACTGACGCCCATGCATTCTGAGCCAGAGCAATGGAATTTACTGATTATGTCCAATAGAACGACGCTCTGATTTTGATTAAAGCCGGCGTATACCACAGTGTATATGCATCGAGGTATCACTACCCCATCTCCAAGGGTCTGTCCTGAGGTATGATCGAGGTGTTTTACCTAGAGTACAACACCTTCTACACCTCAGAAGGAGAGATGTCATTGGACCTTTAGAGTCTCTCTCAGTTAAGCGGCCTCCCGATCGACGGTGAGCCGTATGAAGTTTGTTGGCCGGACTGGCTAAAGGATCAAACAGACGATGAAGGCCGATATCTGACCGGTTTTGCCTACTATTATTTGATGAAGGCGTATCGTACTCTCTATCATTCTTCGTACAATACCCAGGAAGCACGCAAGCCTGGGGAAAAGAGGCACGTGAGGATGGGCACCTAGCTCCAATATTTCTTCAGAGGGGAGTAGAAATATGAAGACTTCCCCTCAGTAGCGTCGACTCTCGTTAAGCGGAAGAAGAGGGTTCGGCGACAAGCTGCCTTCCCACCCGCACTGAAAGAAGGATAATAAGGAGGCCCCAATCCTGCCAGTGTTGACGCAGTCACTCATTGTGCTGCGTATTTGCCTTATTGGATTTGCTCCTTTGCTCTCGGATGAGAGCGTGATCAGGGCTGAGGCCATTTATCCCGCCTGTTTGATGGCTTGGGGCATGAAAATTTCACTCTGCCCGGTTGCCTTATGTCTGATATATAAAATGCTGGGAGACTTGCATCAATCTCATCTTCCCAGGAATTTACGAATGGTTGGTCCACTGCACTTTTTCAACACCTGGGTTTGCACTCTATTCCCAGAAGTTGCTCCTCGGGCACTCTAGTCAGCATAGCTTGTTCCGAGGATGATAGAATTCACCAGCGCTGAGCCGACTCAAACAGCGGATTAGCTTTTTACCATCCAGGGCAAGCTGACCAAGGTTCCCATGGACGCGCCCGGAGTTTTGCATTTCTGGAGCTTGGCGGCCCACTCAAGCCCACTAGTGAACAAGATGCGAGAGTGTCGCCTTCAAGAGATAGAAGAATATGTTCACTTGATTTTTGGTGCCAGGTGCACAAGGCCAATTCTGGAGCCGAAACTGGTTGATTGGGCGCTGTCAATAAGGCCGAGCATCCTTTTTTTATATAAAAAAGCCCTACCTAGTGGTGATTAGGAAAGTGCTTCCAATTCGAAAAACACTTTCCATCTCACACCTAGGGGGTATTTTATTGATCACTGGGAAAGAGCAAGAAAGGGGTGTGCCGGCGAAGGCTGGCTGAGCGCTGGGAGGGTGTGCAGGCAAAAGTGGGCTAGGCATACTGGGGAGAACCTGGGGACTAGTGTGTCGGCGAAGGACGTTAGGAGTGTGCTGGAGAGGGCTGGGGGTTGGGTGTGCCGGCGAAGAGATGGGCGAAGTGTGTCGGCCTGGGCGCTAGCGAGTGTGCCGACGAAGGAGTGTAGAGTGTGTGGGAGAGAGGCCAGGAGTTAGGCGTGCCGACGAGATTTGTTGAGGGGTGTACCGGCGAAAGACCAAGGACAGGTGTGCCGGGGAAGATGTTCAAGGCCTGTGTCGACGAAGGGCTAAAAAGGGTGCACCGGTGAAGGTTTAGGGAGCGTACCGGCGAAGAACAAAGTCCGTGCAGGTTTCAGTTGGGCTGGATGAAGGGTTAAGGTCCGTGCACGTCTGGACGAGGTCCGTGCATGTTCTGGGACGAAGTCCATGCAGATTGGGGCAAGTCCGTGCAGGTTTTTGGATGCAAAGTGCATGCAAAGTCCGTGAATGTATTCGACAAAAGAACAAAGTCCATGCAAATTTTCAAGCAAGTCCGTGCATATGCACGGGGTTAGGGGACGAAGTCCATGCAGGTTTTGGTCAAGGTCCGTGCGTATGCACGGTGTTGAAGAACAAAGTCCGTGCATATGCACGGGGTTAAAGAACAAAGTCCACGCACGTTGTGCATGGGGTTGAAGAACAAAGTCCATGCATGTTGTGCACGGGGTTGAAGAACAAAGTCCATGCACATTGTGCATGGGGTTGAAGAACAAAGTCCATGCATGTTGTGCAAGGGGTTGAAGAACAAAGTCCATCATGGAGTTGAAGAACAAAGTCCACGCATGTTGTGCATGGGGTTGAAGAACAAAGTCCATGCAGGTTGTGCACGAGGTTGAAGAACAAAGTCCATGCATGTTGTGCACGAGGTTGAAGAACAAAGTCCAGCACGCTGTGCATGGGGTTGGAGAACAAAGTCCATGCACGTTTTGGCCAGGGTCCATGCGAATGCACAGGGTTAACCGACGAAGTCCGTGCAGATGTTCAGGCTACAGGATGGAGTCCATGCATATGCATGGATGCAGGTTTTGGCGTGAAGGGGCAGAGTCCATGCATGCTAGGGGCAAGGTCCGTGCATGTGCGAACAGAGTCCGTGTACATGGGGGCAGAAGCTGAAAGAAGGTATGTGTACATGGGCTAAGGTCAATGCATATGCAGGGAGAGTCAGTGTAGTTATGGAATATACAAAGGGCAAGGTCAGTGCAGGGTCAGTGCACATGCAGGCCGAGTCAGTGTACATGGGCTAAAGTCAGTGCACATGCAGACTAAGGTCAGTGCACATGCAGACAAAGGTTAGTGCGCATGCAGACTAAGGTCAGTGCACGTGGGCTAAAGTCAGTGCACATGTAGACTAAGGTCAGTGCACATGCAGACTAAGGTCAGTGCACATGCAGACTAAGGTTAGTGTACGTGGGCTAAAGTCAGTGCACATGCATACTAAGGTTAGTGCACATGCAAACTAAGGTCAGTGCAGGGTCCGTGCATATGCACGGGGCTGAGTCCATGCATGGTTGGGGTAAGTCCACGTATGTATGTAGGTTTGGAACAAGGTCTACACGAGTGTATAGGGTTGAGTCTGAGCAGGGTCCATGCATGTGGGGACCAAAGTCCATGTGTGTTTGCAAAGGGGAACAGGGTCCGTGCAGGTCCATGCATGTGAGGGCTAACATCAGTGCATGTATATGCAAAGGGGGGAGCAAAGTCTGTGCAGGGTCCATGCACATGGGGTCAGGGGTTATGCAAGGTCCGTGCAGGGCTTGTGCAAGGCATGTGCATGCGAAGGGGTGAAGTCCGTGCATGGTCTGCACGAGGTTGAAGTTGAGAGGGGATAGGTCCACCGGTGAAGGCCATGGGCGTGCCATTGAAGGATTGGAAGGGTGCACTGGGGAAGAAGGTGTACCGGCGGAGGGGATGTACCGGCGAAGGGTGAACTAGAAGGTGTGCCAGTGAAAGAGAGGGTAGCCTGCACCGGTGAAGGGCTTAGCACAAAATGAAGGGGGTGCACCACTCAAGGGGTGTGCCGGCAAAGGGTAAGGGAGAGTGTGCTGGCGAAAGGGTTTAAGGGCATGCCATGGAAGAGTTTAAGAGCGTGCCATTGAAGGTTTGGGAGGGTGCATCGGGGAGGCACTTGGAGGGCCCACTCCTCTTCATACTTTTAAGGCCTTTCTTTTCTTCTTTTCTTCTTCCCTTCCTCCTTTCCTTCTTTTAGCATGCGTGTTGGGGTACTTAGCCATTGTTCAGTCTAGTCCTCTTCGTGTTGCCCCTAGTTCTTTTCACCTTGGTTAAGGCATTTTATTGTTGATTATTTCATTTGTTTGTTGCTCCCTTTGGTCTTTTAGCATACGACCACCCTAGCTCACGCCGGTTTCTTAACCGCGCACATCCGCACGCTTCCCTCGCTAAGGGACAAACACGAGCTCGTCTAGAGTCCTAGGTCGAGTCCGTGGGTCCGTCCCGCATCACATACAACATGCTGGTACCATCCCGAAGTTAGAGAACGCAGCGGTTTACCCTACACGGGGTTCCGACAGGAAAAAATATGCATAAATCGCAAAACTCAATCCACAAAGCGATCCAAAACCCACGCATCCTGATCCGAAAAATATCCGAAAAACTCGGGACATTACATACAGAGTCCAGTCCACAAGTACAATTGACGAAAAGAGAAATGTACTCTGTTACGGGGCACACCCCGACACTGGCAAGTTGGCTACTACTAGTCTTCTGACCGGAAAGCTCCACCTCTAGGAGAAGTGCCGCACCTGAAAAAACAGGGAGTGCGTCTCATCTCATTGGCTTAGTAGGGGTCCCGCGGATTCCCACCACAACAAAAGTAGTAAGCAATAACAACAGTAGCAACAACAATAACAACAACAGTAGCCGAAACGACCATAATAGTAAGCGGAGGAACTACAGAGCCTCTATGCTAGCCTAATTCGTAGCAAGGAAACCACGACCTCTAGTTGGGATTGCCGACCCATGGCGAAACCGCCGTCCTACTATCGAGAGAAAACCCCACGATGATATGTTCGTAACAATCTGTCCCTGCTGACGAAACCACTGACGTGGCCACGCGGCCCAACCTCCACCCTCAGGAGGACATCTAATCACTAGTAAACCTCGGTCTCAAGCTAAGACCAATGAGAGACCCCTGCCTTACACACAGGGCAACACCAGCCCGTCTGCCGAAAGGGCCACGACAACGCTATCGGTAACTCAACCTTCACCGGCATAGGGTCCACTACTCAAGTATACACAACATGGTTAGATGCGTTCTCTGACGTCTTATACTGCACCAATATCTCATATGCTCGTACACTACCCACACCCAGTCTCGGGAGGAGCAGAGGAGACACACACAGACACCACACCGTGGGACTGGTTAAGATCTGTACCTTTGCGCCCGTCAATACGACAGTGTCCAGCTACTTAACACAGGATACGCGTCACTGCGTCCATCAGCAACATACACTTGTCCTAACCGAGGTACACACGCTAAGGCGATCTCACCTCTGCACAAGGAGCGTCGTACACACTAGGCAGTCTAGCCCAGTCCAACCACGATCGGCCACTAGGATCTTTCGCGGTCTCGCGGAATCCTGTCGAACTCTATCATCCGCGATCTCATGGAAATCTACCATAAAATATTATCATCCACGATCTCGCGGGAATCTCGAGAAAGGTGTACACACGCACGCAAACCACCGCAACCCACGGTATGACACCACTAGGTGCAAGGAAAACTACCCATGATCGGGTGCAGGAAACTAGTGGGTATCGGCCTACTAAACTCACACAATGACTACTCAACGCGATCATATAACTTACATGGATATGACCCTCCGCGGTTGTAGGACTCACGCGGTATATAACTCACCATGAGCACGCAAGTCACGTGGAGACTACACTACACGTGCACGACCAATCCCACCGTAGGGAACTTTTGAACTCTCGTACTACGAGAAACCATTCTCGGGCGTTCGCCACCCTCACGAGGCTGAAATGGCCCAATCTCAGTGGGTTTCCATGTATAAAACATAAAATTTTATATTCCAGGGACGAAAATATATTTACGGGGGTCAACTGGGCCTAACAAGCCCCAATCGGTCAACCAACAATGCTGGTTGGTTGACCAACACAGAGACAGGTCGGTCGATCGAACCACCCAGTCGGTCGACCGACCAGCCCCTGGCGGTCGACTGAATCCGCCCAGTGGCGATTGACCCAGACAAGTACCCAATCGGTCGACCGAACCCAGGAATCGGTCGACCGATTCCAGCACGCCCGCGGCGGGAACCCCTCCGTGAGGTCCCGTTCCACACCCAACTCGCTCCATTGGGAGCGGGAACCATGGGGAAATGCTCACCGACCTCTAACACACCTATTCACGTCAAATGAACTAAGAATCGTCGTCCGAATTGACAAAATCGTCACTCATCCCAAAATATCCATTGCAACCCAAATATGAAGGAAATCCACTCTTCCTCGCCCGAATCGGCTTGAAATCGCGAGGGAATAACGCAAGGAGGGTAGGAATATATCCCCCTACATTTTCCGAAGAAATCACGCGAGTTCGAGGCCAATCCACGCCAAAATCACTCGTCCCACGGCCGATTCTTCACGAAATCTCAAAAAATCCTCCACCACGACGCCGCTTGCCGTTCCACACTCCTATCCTCGCCGCTCGTCCCTGCGCTGTAAGTCTTCCCCGTCGACTGCCAGAGAAGAAGAGAGAGAGAGGAAAGGACGTGAGAGTGAGAGAGGGAGAGTGTTATGATCGTGGTCCGACAAGGCACTTGGTGAGTGTGTCGGATGTGCTGACCTGATGGAGGTAATGATTTTTCCGACGCTGGAAGGTGCGGTTCCCAGCTTGTGCGAGGTTCGAGGTCAGGTCGAGCACGTGGACCTTCCATTGGTTGGAGGAGATCACGTTGGGTTAAGGTTCGTCGTCTTGCATCATGTGTTCGGATTGGTTGGCCTTCGCGTGCCATGAAGTCCATGTGAGACGCGTCCTGTGTGTTGGCAAGGTGGTTGCCAATGATAAGCGTTGCCCATTCCCTGACGTGTAAGGGTGTTGGCGCTGCTCCAGAAGGATGCGTGCTTGTTGGGCAGGGTTTGTGAGAATTTGCAGTTGGTGTTGTGTTTTCTGAGGTACTGAGGATCAGAGCCTGCGGAGTTGCAGAGGATTGTCGGGATGGAGGATCCTGAGTTGTCGTTGCGGTGGCTGTGCATGTAGATCTGAGTGCGCAGCGGAGGATCGTAGCGTTGGATGCTACGGGCGGATTTTCGAGGACGTGTAGAGCATCAGAGGATTGGTTTCTCGGTGTGAGATTGTCTCGGTTGTGTGAGACATGTTGTTGCCGTGCCGTTGCTTGAGGCATTGTGATCTGTGGCACTGGCTGGATTGAGAATTGGGGAAACGTGCTGGCGAGGTTGTCGCATGAGTACCTAGTTTCTATGTTGAAGGTTGTATTCTTGGATGAGATCGTGTTTTTGGAGAAGTAATCTCTGACAAGATTGTGGGTCTCGGTTGGTTGCCATGAGTGGCTGGGGAGGCTGGCCAAGCGACCGACCATGGCAAGAAGTGTATTGTCTGGGGACCCGTATGCATTGGTCGTGGCGTTATCGACCAGCTTGTTGAGGTAGCTGGTGGTATTTGTCGGTTCTAGAGAAGTGTGCCTTGAATGGTTCAAGTGGTGTCTCGAGCCTCTGTGATAAGAGCGAAATTGGGATTGACAGGCGTCCTTTTTGGATCATTTTGAGACGAAGGATTTGATGAGGCAGGGCGAAGGATGATGCTGGTGTGCGGAGTCTCTGATGAGACGTTAATGTTGGATGTGGTGATCCCTCATTTTTGGCCAGCAAGGGAGGATTGCCCGTGAGTCTGAGTCGAGTGACGAGAGGATCAAGGATTGTGGAATCCTGTCATTTGAGTTCACCGTGCTCCTCTGAGAGGGTGGAGTTGGCGTGAAGTTCGAGATCAGTTGCGGTGTCCGAGTGAGATTTGGCTTGAGATATGGTGTTTGTCTGTGGGAGAGTCAGCAGATGGCCTATTGTGATTTGAAGCGTGTCTGTTGGGACAGTGAAGATTTTCTGTTGACGTGTATCTGGTGACCAGTGGGTGGTCTTTCACAGATAGAAGATGCTGGTTGGTGGGGCTCGAGAACGGCGTGAGCCGTGTGCCAGCGAGGCCTTGGGTAGCCGATTATGAGGTGTGTTTTTTCCAAATCCAATCTCAGATTTGTTAGAAGTTGTCTTCTGGCGGAGTTGGTCCAGTGCTGTTGTCAGTGTCCGGCTTACCGGGTGTGAGCTGGTGGAAGCTCAGTGTTGGTTGTCTTTGGTGCAGGGTGTGAGATCAATCATCAAGTTGTCAAGCTGACGTTTGTTTGGTCCGCCGAGTGTGGGCATTGATCGGTGTTGGTTTTCGTGATGAGGGTTGCGTGTTCTTGGAAAGCGAGATCGTGGCAGTGTTGTTATGGCTGGTTTTCATGTCGGTTGAGGTGATGCTAGACTTGCCCTTCTTGGATGTGCCTGCTCTGCTGCTCGATGAGTTTTGGGTTGTGAGCGAGGCATGCCCGTGATCATCGTCTGGCCGCGTCCCTCAGGATCGTGATTTTTACGAGTTTCGAGGTCTGGTTGGGGCTCTGACAGTGTTGTCGATTGGTCCAGACATTCTCCCCTTGTCGCTTAGTGCTTGTTCTGAATTTCGGGGATGAAATTCGTTTAAGGGGGGAGGGCTATAATGCCCCGGATTTTCTTTCGAATATTTATCGAATATTTATATGTATTTTTTTCTGATGAGCCTTCGGAACGCTATGTAGGGTGAACCGATACGTTATCTGACTCCGGAATAGTACCGCTGCGTTGTGCGTCTTCCGAGGACCACAGAGATAATTTTTCATATTTTTCTGAATTTCTAGTATTTTCAGATTTTCTTATATATAACCCTTAACCCTCTCTCTCTCCTCTCATTTCTCACCCTCCCTTCTCTCTCTCGTTACTCTCCCGTCTCTCGACCTCTCAGCATGGGGCGCGCAACCGTGTGGAGCTGGCCGAGGCGGGTACGCGCCGGGGAGATCAGAACGTGGGATGGAGCGGCGGTTTGAGCATGACGTGGCGCGATCCCTCGGTGGATTCCGAGAATCGGCGTGGTTTGTGTTTTGGCGATTTCGACGTGGTTTAGTCGCTTCGGCGTCTTCAAGGTACGCACTGGGAAGTCTACTCACCTACTGGAGGCATGCCGGGAAGTCTCCGAAGCGCGCCAGAAAGCATCCTCCGAGAAGAGAGGGGGATGGGGCATATAAAACCCCTCTCCTCCGCTTACAGAGAAGAGAGATGATCAGAAAAAGAGAGAATAGACAAGGATATAGAAGAAATATAGAGAATTAGCAAGAGACGAAGAGAGAGCAGGGGGGAGAACTGAAGAGAGAAGAGAGTCTGCTTCGAAAGCTTGAGTGTTGTGAGAAGAGGAAGAGAAGGTTGGTGTAAAGGGGAGAGGGAGAGGAGTCAATGCTCCACCCTCCCCCGTCCCCGTTTCCCTCTATTTCTCTACTGTGTATTATGTTTTGATCCTCTTCTTCCTCTCGTTTGAGAGCAATGGGTCATCTCCTATTTCTCTTGATTTGACGATGCACTCGATTCTGTAAAGAGCGAATCATATGCCCTTTTCTCCTCTGTTACGGAGCGAAGCATAGATGTGTTTGTTGTATCTTTCTAATAATTCATTTGCATTTAATCTCTATTTCCCTGTCGGAGGCGGTGAATGATCTGGGAGATGGGTGGAAGTGTATATTCAGATGTGTGTAACTTGAAGTGCCATTTGCCATCACCACTGCTTTCTTGCCTTTTATCAAAATGATGTGGAATCTGGTCACTCCAATCCGTGGGGTATGGGGTGTGAGAGTGGCTGGGATGCCGTGATCCCAGGATTCCATGCTACTATCTAGTATACTCTCTGATGTTTCACCAATATATCAGAAGATTCATAATCGTCCTGGGACCCAAGACAGATCATCTTGTGGTGTCTAGTTCAATCTGTGATACATATATATGCATTGCCACCGGTTGTTGCTGATTCAAATCCCCTCTATGATCCCTTGAGTAATAAACCTCGTGATGTTCTTCTATCTTGAAAACCTTTAGATTGGAACCTCCTCACCCTCTCAAGTTTCCTCGATTTGAAATCAATCCCTCCCCAATTTCAGAACAGAGCTCCATAGAACCCTGTAAAATTTTCCTGGACCCTCTCAACGCAAACCAGCCTTGGCACAGTGAATAGTCCTCGGCGCGAGGGTTCCGCGCCGAGATCCTCTCTCCCTCTTCCCGCCAACTGGCCAGGCCGAGAAGCCCCAAGCCTGCGCCGATATCCTGTCCACCACTCACCCCGCCGAGAAACCCCCTATGTGTCATTCTAACCTTCGACTACCCCCATCACACCTGCATAAAGGGCAACCAGGGATCCTCATCCAAACCCCAGGGGAACAAATTAACGGGGAATAGTCTCCCCTACATTCCATCGTCCCAAGTTGGACTCATTGATGACCCTCAAACCTAAGGAGCTCTGCCACTGCATAAGCTCTAATGGTCTCCGAGGGAATATCGATCGATGCCATGGGCATGTACAATGTACGGAGGTTCAGTGCTCCTCTCTTTCGACTTTCATCTCGGCACTCCGTGGATGATAGTCTATTTCTCCCCGGGCATGATCCAATATAAGGGGAGATGCTGTCGAAATTTTGATTTAATGATGTTAACCCCAATAAGCCAAGGGAACATCATCAATACGTACCCCCTTTGGCTCTATCCCTCGGTGAAAAACTAATGAATTGGGACATCTACTCGAATACGAATATCGAGGGAGAACACCCTAATGACTATTTAGATTCCGTCTCACCATTGCGTGGATGGTCTCCTATCCTTACTTGGCATGACTTAAAGCCAAGGAGGATATGCTGCCGGATCTAATCCGTGCATTCAAATAAGCTCGTTACCTACTTGTTAATTCATTCCTATGTAATCATGAACGCGCATGTTAGTACTTTCAATTGCCTCCTGAGGCGTCCTGTCTTTAGCGTTTAATCAAGGGTTGTCCTTCTTAGGAAGGGCGTAATTAACGTCGTAACCTTTATGGTATGGTGGACTTTCGGTCCCGACCCGAACCCTATAATCGACTGACCAAGTCAGATCAAATGCACAATAAATTATCACGACAGTGACTGACACGCTTAATAAACAACCAAATCAAATAATTACAACAAATAAATAAAAACAAACGAAAGAGGAAAAGCATATTTTTCGTCCCGACAGGTGCGTCCCTGTGTGTGTGCAGGCGTCATCCTACGTGTTGTTGGAGCGTTGCCTCCGTGTTAGGGATTTATCCCCGAGTGAAGCCTTACCAATTTGGTAAGGGGTGGACGTAGGGAGTACGCCGTGGTCCCGAATCACCTTAAAAACCCTTGTGCCTTGTGGTGTGCTTTGTGGTTTGCTTAATTGTGGGTTAATTCTATGCATGTGTGATCGGTGAGCATGAGCGAATCCTAATTGCATGAGCGAACTTCAATTGCCTAGATTTCATTGTGTGACGTGGTTAATTGCTTAACTCTTTACTTGAACGTGTGAGCTAGTGCGCCCCCATCAACCCTAGCCCCCCTATGTCCCATGCCCCAGCCCCCTCTCCCTCTACAACTCGGGTCTGCCCTCCTCGGCTCCGAGTGTCCACGGCACCCCGGCGTCGCCCAGTCACCGCTACGCCCTCCCGTGGATCGAGAAGACCATGCTGCTGCCCTCTGCAACCAGCCTGCAGCAGAGGTCGAGTTTGCAGAGACTACCCTGACATCCACGTAGCTAACCAGCCAAAGCTTTCTTCTGTGGAGTTGTACGTTGCCGAGTCAGCTTCATCCCAGAAGTGATCTGACCTTGGCACCGTTCGCACCGCCCGTTCTCGTGCAACTGCACTAAACTCGGGTCTGAACAAGAGCACCATTTGGTAGCAGCTCCATCGCCCACCCCTGTGCGATTCAGCCAGAGCTCTCTTCAAAAGAGTTCTGCTCCTCCGAAGCGCCGACGCACCAGAGGTGGTCCCGCCTGGTTTCAAAATCGTCTCCATCCAGGGCAGCCATTCTCCCTCAGTCGTGCCAGACCCGGAGTCCCCAGTTTGCCCAGGATAGGCTGCTGTCAAGCCAACCCCGACACCCCCTCTTACCCTCTGTTTCAGGTCAGACGATCTTCAGCAAAGTGGCAGATTTTGAAGATATGGAACTAATGCAAGTGGTCTCGTCCCAATCCAATGTCAGCACTGGGAGTTCCACCACAGCCACCTGCGACTAGTCCAACTGTTCACCTAGAAACCTGACACCGGCCGTTCCTACGACCACGTCCAGTGAGGTGATCAGACGGTCGCCATCTTCTGAGGGGTCGTAGATCTCCCAGTCAGCAATGTCTCTGACTTGGTCCCGTCGCGTTTGGAGTTCTGCAGCGCCCGTACCGACCGACACACCACATCTGCACGAAGTAGTTCTGTGGGGCAGAACTGCACAGGCCTGCCGCAGCGGCCACCGTCCCCTTCCAGTTCCATCAGCTTGGCACCAGACCTTCAGGCGTCCTTCATCATCCCTCGGGCTTCGTCCAGTAGTTGGCTGCATCTCGAGCGGATGCCCGAGCTCTGCGTATGGCCGATAGCTAGTTTCCCCTCCCTGAGATCCCCCCTCCTGCGCAAGGGTAGTGCGTGTAATTGATTGCCCCACCCCCGTGAACCCCCCTCCCTGTGTGGAGCGTAGTACATGTATTAGCAGAGACTTTGCCAACCCTCCTCGACGTAGCGTGTCTGCCGGGTGCGCACGTTTCCCGGCTCGCCATCGTCTCCGATCGACGCCGGCCTTTTCAGGCTTGGCAAGGTACGTGGCTGATCGCTTGCTCCCCTGTGGTTTGTCCCTTCGTATCTTCTTTGTGCTCGCGCCGACGGTGAGAGAGAGCCCGGTCCCGTCCCCCGTTACATGTGAATTTGCTGCCATGCGAGAGAGTGAACCCCATAGTGCCCTCGGGCGCGAGGTCTGCCCCGGCTGAATCCGGGTGATCCCACCCCTTCAGGTCGGCCTCCCACCGACCCAACTCATGAGTTTTGACCACGTGGATGGCTTGTGGGCCAAAGCCCATCTTCCCCATCACCGGGTTACACCTGAATTCTGAGTGCGCCGCGTGTTTATCCGCGGTGTCCAACCCGGCCTGTTCGGCCTTGCTTGCTGTCCATTAAGTCGTAGTTCCGACCGGGTCCCGTCCCGTGCCACGCTTGGATTCGTCAGGAGATCGAGCGACGTGTGGAGCAGTGGCCCCAGGGCAGCTGGGGCTCATCTTTAGGGAGTCGAAGCAATGGCGGGGTGCTGAAGCCCCTGAGGTAGGTACCGACAGTGGCAGCGATGACTGGGGTGAAGGTGCCTCGACCCAGGGCACCGAGGAGCTGGTGGACCCAGTTCCTGGCCAACTGCAGCTTCTATAGCAGAGGCTCGTTTGACCGAGTGCTCCCTGACGGGAGCTTTGCTGACATGGTGGCCGACGACTGTAGGCGGCACATCGGCCACGCAATCGGGTTAGTCGGGCCACTGGAATTCGTGTCCCAGATCGAGTGTGCCCACACTCTAAGGGACATTCGGGAGGCTATCGCGAAGGCAGCCTTGGCACTGGCATTGAGACCGGAGCAGCTAGTGCACTTGCCGTCGACCACCTTCGAGGCTTCAGGTAACACTTTCTTTCCAGCCTGCCCCCCTTTTACTTTGTCACTTTTCGAGTGTGTAACTGGGGCATTGTATAATGCTATGTTTGTTGACATGTTCTGCGGCAGAGGGGGATCACCCCTCCACGGAGGCGTCCTCGGGGAGCAGGGATGAAGGCCTACAGCCTAGGTGGAAAAGCCCTCGTGTGGAGGCTGTGGCAGCTGAGGATGGCGGGTCCCCTGAAGGACTCGAAGCTGGCGAGCAAGTTGAGGTAGAGATGGCCTTAAGTAAGTGTTGCTTCGACCTCTTTGCTCCTACTTGGTTTGGCCATGGTGGTTGGCTAACGCCCTCCTCGGTGGGATGATTCGGGTTTATGGCAATGGTGGCACTCTCGACATCTCTGGCGAATGCCAAGGAGCATGGCAAGCCCTCGCTGCAACTGGCTCTGGCAGCGCCAACTCCCTTACCGTAATCGACAGCAACACCTGAGGTCCCCATGCGCAAGCTTCTCCTTTCCCTTCTTCTCCTTCTCCCGCTGTGTGTTGGGGCCGAGGCTCAAAACACCACCTGTGCCAATAAGCCTTCCACGGACGATAGCAACGCTTGCGCTAACACCCGCTTCGTTCACGATCACATTCCAGCCGTCGTTCCTCCTAGCTCCATAACCCTCCCCCAAGGCCAAATCCTTATCGGCTCTATGGCTGGTGTGGCTGCTGCACAGACCATGAGTGGGGATTGCACTCTTTCAATCTCCGGTGCCATTACCTGTAACCTTACTCCACCAGCAGGAACTTTAGGACAATTTCAATTCAACAATGGTGGTGTATTTGGAGCTACAGGAGCATTCAAATATATCACAGATATTAATGCTGATATTACTTCTGCCGGAAGCACACCTACAACCTTTGTTGTTGCGGATACTCAAACCTTAACGGGAAATCTTACAGTACCCGAAAATATAGAACTCGTCGTACTTCAAGGGGGTGCGATTACAAAAGCTAGCACATATACAATTACTATCAATGGCACCTTTAAAGCTCCTCCATCTCAAATCTTTAATGGTTTCACCTCTGGTGATATTACTTTTACAAAGCCTGGCGTTTCAGTATACTCTGAATGGTGGGGAGCAAAGGATGATGGTATTACTGCTTCTGATGCAGGACTTAATGCCGCATTAGCTTCTATCACACAAAGTGGACAGTATCTTCAACTTCTTGCTGGGACTTATATTCTAAATACGTGCGACCTGTCTTTTCGTGTCTCTGGGGCCGGTATTGTCGGGGCTGGTTTTGGTCTGAGTTCATTATACTGTACTTCTGATAGTGCAGACATCTTATCTGTAGGTGGTCTTAATAGCGGTGCCACTACCAATTATCAATTCTTTAAAGCATTTACTCTACACCGTACAGTGGAACCTACTGGTACTGCCCGGGGCATGTCGGGGCAATTTGCTTATAACATGCTCATCCGAGATGTCATAAGTTCTCAAAGCATTTCCGATTTTCATTTCAAGGGTCTCAATGCTACTGTCCTGCATTGTTACGGCTTACAGCTTAGCGGCTCAACTGGCACAAGAGCAATGTTTGTCATTGATGGGTCCGAACCAAATCCAAGTTTATTTATCGGAGAACATAGTGCAGCCATTAATGTGAATTTTGGCTTCACCGGCACCAGTGTTGGTTTTGAGGTAGCAGGTCCTTCCATCAAAGACCTATTTGTGATGGATAGTGAGACGGCTAACGTAACCATAGGAGCCCACCTTATATTCGGTGGCGAAGCATTTGATGTACATTTTCAGAATGTTATACATGATGGATTCACATCGGCAGGGTATCAATCTGGAGGTAGTGGGGCAGGTATTGTTACTATCCAAGGAGGTTGGACCAATCCGACATTGACCGGAGCAGCCACTTACGGTATTACGTCTGGCAGCACTCAAGGATGGACTGTTAGTGGACATCAATTCTTCTCAGGAGCAAATTACGCCAATCACACAGCGGTTAACTTTGTTACTGTTAGTAACAGTACGTTAACAGGAAATGTTATTTCTGGAGGTAATAAAGGAATAGTCTTATCTAGCTCATATGGAGTTACAATCACAGGCAATGTATTTACTTCAATCGATACCCAATCTGTTAATACGTTTGTGGATATTGTATCTTCGTCCCTACGTAATACTGTCTCATCAAATGTATTTGGAGGGAATGGTGTAGGCACCGCGGCTAATGGAGTGGTTATAGATGCAACAAGTACACTTAATGTCGTGGCTGTAAATAGTTGCAATGGCCCGGGAGGCAGTGTTACAACCTGTTACACGAATAACGGGGGTGGTACAAACGTACTTTCGCTTAATCCTTAATTGCGATCAAACCCAAAGGTAAGTGAATGGCCGAAACCGAACTTCCTGATTCCCTACGGCTTAAGTTCATCCACGACGAACTTAAATCCATTCGCACCCTCCTCAGCGAAGCCCTATTCGCCATGCGTGAGGCCGAAGCCGAAATCCCTGAGAAGATGCGCCGGTTCGCCAACTACTTCCACGACGTAGTGCACATCAAAGGTGAATACGTATCCCTCGGCATCTCCCCGCCCAAATGGGTCGATAGTGAGATGGAACGTTGTTCCGATCGCTTCCGACAACTTCTCGTCGAGGCCCATATCGACGGAGGAGCGTTCGAACAGGTCCGGCGCAAGATGGCGGATGATCCGGATAACAAATACGACCACACCCGCCTGTTAACCAAACCACAGGAGTCAAAGCCATGAAGTGTGTAGCCCTTTACCTCCCTGCGTGGAGTGGGCAGTAGTTCACTTGCTGTAACATTTGTGTAATCATTACACCGGGAGTACGTGTTCGGCCGGGGTCGTCTTCCCCACGCCCGGCGCGTGGAGGTAACTCCCCCCCCCTTGTAGTCGTAGTTTCCCGCTTTATTAGTATAAGCTCAACTGCCGCTGCATGTTAGTAATCCTAGCTCGCTCTAGTTACTTCACCGCTGCGAGAGAGAGTGAGTTACCATCCCGTGACTCGACTCGGGCACGAGAATGAGAGCCGACTACCCTCGCTCTTTGCCGGTTCCTCAACCGCGCACGGTCCGACCGCTTCCCTCGCTAAGGGACATATCCGAGCTTGCCTAGAGTCCTAGGTCGTCTCGCGGGTCCGTCCCGCATCACATTGTGCATACTGCCTCACACATGACTAGAATGTTATGCATATGACAGGACACTGACCTCGAGTACAGCCACGAGAGGGCTGACCCGGGAGGTCACGACGCACAAGAAACGCGAAGAGAACTGCGAAGAGTCACGTGCCATGTGACTGAAGTACCTCTCACTAAAAGAATAGCCAACTGCGTCCATTGACGTCTTATGCTGCGCCTACGAGTGTCTTGTCCGCATACTCTACCGCAAGGACTAGGCCAAGACCAAGACACTGTCAGAATCAGAACCAAAGTGTCGTCGCGAGTGACTAGTCAGGGTGACACTTATCGACGTGAGTCCAAAGCCCCTGACCACGTGTGCACACACTAGCCCACTGCCTAAGCCAGGCCTCTAGATAGTATTTCCCCTCCGAAGGACGCTACGGTTGGACCGGGGACCCACAGAACTAGCTTAAGAACCATATATCGGGAAAGTGCCCAACTACAAGAGCCGTCACGCTGTAACGTGACGTAAGGCTACGACTAGTGAAGGCTCACAAGACACAGAGACTCAAAACATGCGTGCAGAAGTACAGACAGGCAAGAGAGCAGAGTCACACGTACTTCAAAGCACCAATGGTAGCACATCCACTGTCGATAACTCAGGACAAGACAACTAGACCTACTCACGTAACGATCCTTGAGTCAGATGACTCGGAGGTAAGATCGTCACTAATAGCGAAACAAGCCGCCAATCGATCTAATCCTATGCCAGAGGGAATGACGCTGTCAGAGGAAACGACACGCGAGACCTGAGGGAACACAGAGAACTCTCAGCACACCTGGACATGTAGAACGAGGTAAGATGATACCCCACTACAGCCAGAAACCATGTCTCGAACTGGACAGAATCGTCGAGACACACAAGGCTACCTGTCAACCACTGGGTGACACCGGGTTGACCGAAACCAGATAATGACGACTCAACAATAGGAAAGAGAATCCTACCACAAGAAAGAAGACTCATGGCCATCTTATGACTTAGTCTTAGCCCTCATAGGATGTCAAGAGACGTCCACGGGAAAACGGGTAGACCACAAGGACAAGCCAAGACAATCAGAAACCAAAATGATGAAAAGCAGAGCTCTAGGGCTATAACGCTCCACCTTTAGACTGCTACACAGAGGTGACGGTCTAAGGATGAGCCGTTACACTCTAGAGGAGATAGGACTGTGACGGTCTAATAAAGACACGCCACACGGATGTGACGGTCGAGGAATGAGCCGTCATAGACACCGCCCTACAACAGTAACCTAAGACGAATGACACACAGATGGACACAGAACAGAACCGGCCATCATGGCCAATAGGACTGTAACGGCCTACTATAGGCGCGTTACACGCTCTGACGCACCCAGATTGGGCCATCAGGGCGAACAGACCTATGACCTACACTCGGACAAACAGCATGTAACGGTCCAATATGGATGCGTTACAGCATCCTAGCGCATGGGGGTTGGGCCGTTAGAGCCAACTGACATAGCCAGTCAAACTCGATCAAACACTCTGTGATGGTCCAAAGAAGACGCGCCATAGTACTCTGGCAGTCTAAGGCAAGGTCGTCAGAGTGAACCGACTAACACGAACATCGAGAACGAGAGGGCTGTGATGCACCAACAAGGGGGCGTCAGAGGACTGTAACGCTCCAATACTGGACCGTCACACTTCCACAGCCACAACTGACCAACATGCTCAAAGGCATGTGACGGCCTATCGTGGGACCGTCAGAGACTGTGACGGTCTCTGGTACGACTGCCACACTGGTCCGGCAAGCAAAACAGTGGAAAAGTCGAATCGGCCCGTTCCACGCCCCATTCACGTCGAAGCGCAGGGAAACAAAGCCACATGACAAAAAATAACTTCTGGAAGCCAAAAACTCCACATGCACGCATCAAAACGCGAGATCGG
Source organism: Amorphophallus titanum (assembly GCA_024336825.1). Lineage (NCBI taxonomy): Eukaryota > Viridiplantae > Streptophyta > Magnoliopsida > Alismatales > Araceae > Amorphophallus > Amorphophallus titanum. The sequence continues at coordinate 85,671,922 of JANBPO010009603.1, read as the reverse complement.
GGCGATTCCGACGAATCGACGCAAATTGGGTCACCGAGGTTGTAGCACCCTAAAAATTTAATAGGAAATAAATGAAAATAACTATAAATATTGAGTTTGTCCCTTTATCAAAGTGACCTTAAAAATTTACAGGTAAAAGGGTGGGAAGAGAAAATAGAACCGAGATAGTCTGTTTATTGTACAGTAGAAAAGCGTACAGATTTCACAACTAAACATCTGGACAGCCTTCACCGCCGGCGAAGCAGAACGGCCTCAGGCACTCGCACATGTTTTCTACCTACTCTTTGCTATTCAGGCACTTAACAGATGCATCCTACTCTTTGCTATGTATCAGTCTTGTCAGCACACTCCATGCCCGGCTCGCCGCTTGATCTCCACCTCCATCTCCACGCCGACGCCGTCCTTCTTAACCCCGGGCACATCTGCGCCTCTGATGTGGCCCATGTGGACCTCGTGGGCATCGTTTCGGCGCACGGTGCTGGCGGAGTTGTTGGCTTCGGTCCCAGTTTCGGAAGAGGCGGTGGGGCTGCCAACGAAGGGGAAGCCCTGGAAAGGGCTCCACATCTCCAGTGCGAAGGGGTCGAACAGGCCGCTGCCGTGGCGACGGCCGGAGAAGCACTTCACCGTCGTCTTCATCAATCTTTGTTGCGAGAATAGCAGGCCTGATCAGGAAAAATCGATGGGAGGAGGCAGAGGAGGAAGACTAGGCGCACGGGCTCGCAGCCCGTGGAGCCGACGGATCGAAGAACTGCTTGTGCCGGGTATAGATACGTGGAGACGATGGGATGAGTCTTGGGAAGGGAGTTGTCCAAAGCCCAAGGAGGATGTACCCACCTCCTTTTTCTTTCCCCCATGCATCATAGTCTGACTAAATCCTAGTCATCTATCTCCTTTTGAAACAATCTCCACCCTCCATCAGCCCAACTTTCCCTATAAATAGTCCATGACAAGGAGGAGAATGGAGACTTCATCTTTGGGCATTCTTTCCCTCTCTCCCTCTCTCTCTCTCAACTTAGGGCACCGATTTCTCCCCCATCACTTCCTCTTCTCCTCTTTCTATCTTCATGAAAGTTATTCATTTTTAAGTTCTATACAATATCTTCTTCTTTAGTATTTTCTAATTCTCTCTAGTTTTCATATTATTTCTTATTTTTCACTGTTCCATCCTCCCTCTCTCTTGGATCGACCAGAGCTCCTCTTCCTCTTCATCAGCCTATCTCTTTCGCCTTTCAGGATGCTTTGAAGTTCGGTTCCATGGACCCGATTTCAAGTCACCAGTTGGATCCACTTATACCTCAGAACTCCTCTTCAGATTAGTCTCTCGGATTTGCCCCCTCCGGCTGGAAACTGATAGCAGGCAGCGGCGATAGCAGTGGCAGCGGCATGGCCTCGGCCATGGGGGAGCTGGCCTTCAGTTGCTCAGTGGTTCTCTCCTGGCAGCCCGTGTGACATTTAGTTGGGGATGAGGATTCTCAATCGCACGCTTACTGATCCAACGGCCGATCTTGATCATAAGCTGATCCAACAGCTCGATCTTGATTGCAAGCTGTTTCAATGGCCGATCTCGATCATAAGCCGCTCCCTTTGGGCAGGTGTGCTGATGCTGTCTCCCCATCAGAGCATGAACAACCAGGTCGGCTTTAGTATGAAGCTGTTGGTAAAGCTCTGCCGCTGGTACCTGGAGATCTTGAGGTTGCTATTGGAAAACAGGTATGCCTGCAAATTTGGTAAGCAATTATCATCTGTCCGTCACATCTATCCCATCCCTCTGGTTCTTCTTATTCCTTTGGTGGCCAGTTACTGGAGTGATGGCAGATCTTCTTTTTCTCCTTTTATTAATTGGCACATGGAGGAAGAGGGTGTGGAGGGAGAGGTGGAAGACTGTCAACGTCTTGCAGTTTTTAGACCTGGACCCTTGGGGGATTGGTCAGATTCCGTAGTCATGCAGATGGGAGGAATGGTAGGCATTTCTTTTGCTGGTAAAGAGAAAGTTGTTAAGAAATTTCTCAGGAAGATTAGGAAGGACATTAACCTCAGCCTGGCCCATAGAAAGAAGGGTGAAGGTGGTGGGTCCAAGATTGGGAAGAGAGAGATGGATTTTGTACAAGGAAACGACCAAATAGACGAGGGCTGCTAGACAATTTCTTCTTAAATGAAAATACTCTGTTGGAATATTAGGTGATTGAATGAGGTGGAGAAGTTGAGGGAGATCAGATCGTTGGTTAACAGAATGGGGTTGGATATTTTCTGTCTTCAAGTAACAAAGATGGCTGACATTGATGCTCCTTTTGTTAGAAGTCAGGAGGTAATGAGTTACAGGGCTAGACCCACGAAGCAGCTGATGGAAGGACGGGGCACACTTTTGATATGGAACCAGAATGTGGTAGGCGGTTTTTCCGCAGAAGTTGGATGGTTCTTTCTCTCTGTGAAGTTCAGACAAAAGAAAAATAATTTCTTATGGTCTTCTACAGGAGTCTATGGGCCTGTGGAGCATGGTGATAAAAAAGGATTTTTTTGTCGACAACCTTATATATTCATTAAAAAAATATTATTTTAAAATTTCCATCTAACAAATACATGAATAGGTTATTTAAATAATAAAAACCTTTTATTCTTGGTATGATCTAGTCTTTACACGGACATCAACAGCCTTATACAAACCGATCATATAAAGGCAAAATGCACCTGTATCAACAACATTTAAGCACAGCCGCTGCCCACCGCTCTACCACCGTCCACTTCCACCCCTCCGCCGGCAGCCGCCGCCACCGCCACAAGCTTCCGGCATCTCCCCGGCAACGGCGGGATGCTCTGCGCGTTTCTGAATACGTTACATGGGTCGACGGCCGTCTTCACCTGCACTAGCCGGTCATAATTTCCCAGGAAGTACTTCTCCCCCCACGCCCTCGCCGTCGCTGCCGTCCGGTTCGCAAACCCCCCGCTCCCATCTACCGCCGACCCGGAGCTCCCCAGGTCTAGGTCGAGGTAGTTCACGTACGCCGCCCGGGGCCCCTGGGAGACCAGCGGCGCCATGTGCTCGTAGAACCGCCGGAGCCATCCCATGCATTGCTCGCCGCCGCCGTCGCCTCCTTTCCATTCCACCATGTACTGGATCGTGAAGAGGTTCCCGGCCCGGTGCGGGAACGGCAGATCCGCGCTCTCGACCCGGCCCATGAACCCTCCATACGGATCCATGATTGCGTACGCTTTGGGTTCGGGGTCCATCAAATCGAACGCTGTGATTAGATCATGCTCCCCGATGGGCGCCCTGACGTAGTCCGACTTGGCCTTGAAGGCGTTCTTCGAGTGGAGCACCCGGTCGGTGAGATCCGACACCGTGGCCCCATCCCCCAGACCCGAGAAGAATACCACGGACTCGATCCAGCTCATCTCGCGGCAGTCCGTGTCCGAGAGGCCCAGCTCCGGGAACGCCCGGGTCGCGTTGGAGATCGCCTCCGATTTCGGGCCCAGGTAGAGTCCGTTGAACGTAGCCGAGAACCCGGCCCCGCCCGACTTGGGCAGGCTGGCCCCGACGAAGGCCGACAGGTAGAAGTCGTCCGGGAGGCCCGGTGCGGCGCGCTGCCACGCGTGGACCAGCGCCGCCACGTCCCGGATCGAGCCGGGCCGCGAGACCGCGAACCCGGTGACCCTGTCCGGGACTGGCACGAGCCGGAGCCTCCACGCGTAGACCGCCCCCCAGGTGCCGCCCCCGCCCCCGCGGATGGCCCAGAACACGTCCTCCCCCATGGCGCCGCGGTGGAGGACCCGGCCGCCGGCGTCGACGAGGACGGCGTCGAGCACGTTGTCGGCGGCGAGGCCGTACTTCCTAGAGAGGAGGCCGAAACCACCGCCGGCTATGTGTCCGCCGCTGCCGACAGTGGGGCAGGAGCCCGCGGGGAAGGCGAGGGTGGCGCTGACCTCGGCGATGGCGTGGTAGACCTCGCCGAGGGTGGCGCCGGACTCGACCCACGCCGTCCTTGTCGCCGGGTCGATGGTGACGCGGTTAAGGTTCATCATGTCGACCACGGCGAAGGGGTCGCCGGGCTGGGCGGTGTAGGACAGGCCCTCGTAGCTGTGGCCGCCGCTCCTGATGCGGATGGCCACCCCGTGCGCCCGGCAGCAGAGGATGGCGCCGCGCAGCTGGTGCAGTGTATCCGGGAGGATGACGGCCACCGGCTTCGGGAAGCTAGTGTCGTTGAACCGGAGGTTCTGGACGGAGAAGTAGAAGAAGGTGCCGAAGGAGGCGGCGGCGGCATTGGTGAAGTTGATGATGTTGTTGGCGGCCAGGCACGAGGTGAGGTCGGCCGTCTGGGTCTGTGTTTGCGCTGATACAATTACAAAGCGAAGCGTGACCGTGAGTAACACATAGATGACGAGTGTTCTTAAGCAGCTCATCTCTCTCTCTCTCTCTCTCTCTTTCTCTCTCGCTCCTCCCTTCTCTCTCCCTAACTATCAAAACGCAAGTGCAATGGTTGTTGGTACGTACGGGATGGGGGGACTTGTTAAGACGCTCATCTCAGAGGTTGGGAGGAGGGACTTCTTACTTAAAAGACAGAGGGACGTCTGTGGATTTTGTTTCGAGTTTTCAGTCAAAAACAAAACTGAAACCGGCAAGCAGCTGCCGGCCGGCCGAGTTAATTAAACTTGTCAGGAGCTGTTCGTCGTGGTTCACTTGTTCACGTCCCCCGCGGGTGTTCTCCTTGTTGGAGTGTCGAATTTGAACAAGGGTTATTTTGAATGGTTACTTGAAAGGTGGGGCTTACGTGATTAATGTTGCTAGGGTTATTAGTTGTAGTCATGTAAGTTTTTATCTACTCCTTCACATATATAGGAGTACTTAAAACAAACATAATTATGAATAAGGAACGTAAATTATATTAAATGTTTACATTACCACATGCCATAACTGTCATAGGCATTTTAGATTTTCAATGTAACCGCTGCTTGGGAACTTAAATGCTTCCTTGCAGAATTGGACCGTGAAACATTTTTCCTCCTCTTTTTCGGGCGGACAGGCTTGGTGGAATATAAACAATGGGAGGTGTCGCCCTGTGGGGTGTGGGTTGGGGGGGGGGGGTGGAGGTGCTTCTACCTTTGGAGTACTGAAACTCCATTTCCCGTTGTTTAAAAGCTTTGATCAGTCGTGCAGTGCAATAATGTATAGCATGCATTTAAATTTATGGTTTTTATTTTTGAGCCACATGCATCACCAACATGTACGTCATAACGTAAATATTTCACTAGTGCAATTTGGTGTTGTTTCAATAAGCCATACGTCTAATTATCTAACGTCACTTTGATTATATATCTTTGAACAGGTGAGATCTTGTGTTAAGGTGCTGCCGTCGGATCTAGGGTAACTCGGGCCCTAGATCAGTTACGAGAAGCCACCTCGAAACAGAATTCTACAAAAGAGAAAGAAGCGATCAGGGGATCTGAGATTGTTATCCCATAGAAAGCCCTCTGATACTTAAGTATATAAGGGTAAGAGCGGAGTGCGAAAGGAGGCGAGGGAGGTGTAGGGCATGAGACTGCTCTTCACTAGTTGAGGAGATTAATTAGAATTGACTTACCTTTCCGGAGGAGATCTTTAGGTTTATATAGCTGCAAACTCTCTCTTCTGAGTATGGAGAATTATGAGAGTTTAGGGGGTGGTACGTCCACGGTATAAACTCTTACTATTCGGGGACTCTTGCTCTCCCCTTATCCTCTTGAACTTCTCATTCTCAAATAGTAGCGCAAGATTCACTTATGGTTATTAGGGATAAGTGTCCGGCCATGAAAAATTCACTCCGGCTCATTAAGGAGTCCCAACGATAGGCTAATCCACGAGAGATAAGGGATATTCCCTGTCTAGATAGGGAGTCCTGACGTTGGGCATCCGTGAGGGAGCATTCTATCCACCTTTGGTTGGCTCGATCTAATCTGTGCTGGGCTCTTCCCGAGCATTGGGGAAGCCTTTGCTTGGGCGACCGGGCCAAAGCTCGGTGAGCCTTATTGGACCTTTTATCTTGGGTCTTATAACAAGTGGACTCTGATGGGACTGTCACTTACTGGGCCACGTAGGCCTTTATGGGCCTTTGGGTTGCGAAGTGCTGGGCTGCGAATCTTCTCCTCTCCACTTGCCCCCCAACTCTCTAGCCAAGAGTGGGGTCGAAGAGTAGAGTGTACATTGGATTTTTCGGCAAGGGTGGGAATTGGCTACCATGATCTATCCTCGCTGTGATCATTGGGTCCATAAAATATGGTTTCCCTAGTGCGTGGCCGCTCGAGTGCAATGATTACACCTTTTGCACCTGCTCGAAGTGCCGACTTGGAATGTGTACCTTTCCGAGGCACTTCGAGACGTCGCGATGGCTCTTCCATGGCCACAAAGGGGCTATAAATGCCTCTTGTACTCGTCTCCCATCTCTATCATTAGGCTTTTCCCTCCCCCCCCACTCATGCGAGTTCTTAGGGAGATCCATGTCCCAGGAGGAAAGTCAGAGGGAGCAAGAGATTGCTAGAGCCTTTGCAGAGCTTGCAACGACCACCGCAGAAGTAGTCCGTGCGCTCCCTCCACCCGCTCATTCGTCAGATTCAGGCATCTTGTAGTCTTCGTCATCTTCAATGGTGGAACGAGAAGGGGGAGTCCTCCAGTCCTCTGGTAGCACTTGAACGACGCTCACTAGCTCGGGTCAATACTGGGGCGTTCCAACTCTTCTAGGAGAATCGATCGGGTCCCAGATGGGCTGGTGGAGGAAGCTAGGCAAGAGAGGCATCTGTTCGGGAGTTTTCTTCCCGAGCTATCCTAATTACTTAAAAGCTCTCAAATTGTCGAGCTACCTCCTTCGCCAATTGAAGGTACCTGATCATCTGTGGTTCCTGAGCCTCATAGTCCCCATTGACTTGGCTGGTGACTAGTTGCGAATCGGTGTAAATTTTGACCCGTTCCTCCGCTCCCAGTCACTTAGCCCCAACCCCGAAATCAGAGTCTCGTACATACTCAGAGACATTGTTGGATGTCATGAACTTGAACTTCAGGACATACTGCATTAATTTCACCCCTTCTAAGAAGATGAGGATGACTCCCGCATCACTACCAGCCAAGCACGACTACTAGTTAGTCTCTAGCTAGTGATCTCACAATTAGCCATATATAGGTCTTCTTCTGATTCACTCTTTGTTAATTTCTTTCTCTCTTTCGAGATAGAGTTTGAGAAGAGGTAGAGGAGGATATCTAGGGTTTCTCTTGTGTGTGAAAAAGGTCAAGAGAAAGATGGGTGTAAGAAGGGAGAGGTGGTAAAGGAGAGACTTGATACTTGGGTTTAGGGTTTAGGCTTCCCTTCCCTCTCTTTCACACTCTCCCTTCATATATAAATTTCTCGTGCATGCATGGACGTATGTATATATACATAGATATATATATAATTTGACAGTTAGGATATATATAATTTGACAGTTAGGATATCTTAATTAGCTTGACTTGGTTTGGACTACCACTTAGAAAACCGAAGAGCACTTTGACGGTACTTAATTTGATACATATAAGAAGAAGGCGTCGACACATCCACCATGCATATATGCAGGTGCATTCTTCATAGATGCATATCGATCTCTCCTTTGACATGCATGCTTCACTCATTTCCCAAAGTTCAACATGCAATCAACAAAACCAAAACAACCAAAAAAGCATGACGACACTTTCATGCAGAATTCACCGTGAGGCCGTATAGATCGGAAGAGCGACGTCTAGTGAAACAGTGGATGTGAGGGGGGGGATGGCTTTGTCGCAGAGGCTTGTCCGGAGACAATGTCAAAGTTGGAGGCAACCAATACCTGGTGATGCGTCATGTCGCGGCGCGGGTTAAGGAGCCGCCGCTTTGATGCGGGCCATTTTTGCCCTTCGAACCGACGAGCGATGACTTGCGACTTTTTCGTACGGCTGAGGGATCACTGCATGGCAGGACGCAGTGTATTGAATACTACAAATGCCATGCGAAACAGCTGCATGTAGGGATTGGCGCGGGTTTAACGCGGTAGCGAACGAAGTTGCGTTACCTCGCCCCTTGACGGTCAATCCAACGAGGCCGATCGCCGCGGGGCTCGTCAGGCGAATGGAAGTGAAACACCGCCTTGCAAACATTCGCTAGACGGGTACCAACTTCGGTGGCCAACACGGCTTCCGGCCAGGGCGGGACCTCGCCATTGAACAGGCGAATGTCGCCGCCAAGGCGGATGGAACCAAGACATTTTTCTATCATGGCGCTGTCGACCTCCATGATGGCCATCAAAACGACAAACCAGCCTTGCGAATCGCCATCCCAGATGGCTTCAATGCAAGCCGGTCGACCTTCGAACGACCGCAGCTTTTCGTAGAGGGATTCAAAGCTGAAGGCAGCGAGATCTGCTTTACGTTGCGCTTCCGCTTCAGCGGCAAGCATCGGTTGGATACGCGCATATTCAGCGTCGCAGTATGCGCGATCCCAAGGCAATGATATTTCCATTTTGAGGAGGGCATTAATTACCCAGATGTCGAATCGGGTATCTTGTGCTGCAGATCGCGCGCTCTCCTTCCAGTTCCAGACGAAATTGACTAGCGTGAACTCCCCGTAAGCCTCATGCAGCCAAGACGCCAAGTCACGACGCGCCGACACACCTGGCCGCCGTACCAGCATGTCGCGCATGACGGCGCTAGGCAATTCACCGCGCTGGATACGGTTGGCTATTTCCTCGGCTTCCGGGCTGAGTTCCATAATCAATCAACAAGGCGGCAATTGCTCATCGTTCCGGGCAAGCCATTCAACATATTCCAGCCAATCTTCATCATCATAGTCGTCAGGATGCGTATCGTGCCATATTGATGCCGCCAACTCGTCCTGCGGCCGTATCAGCCAGATCTCCTGCTTTCTGGTCAGGCAGGGTAATTCCCTTTTTTCTTTTTCGAACGCATCGATTTCCAAATTGGATAGTAGCATCATAGCTTGCATGCGCTTCGTTCAATCATCTTCTTCAGTCGGACCATAGATATCGAACGACAATTCAATGCCGCGGGAACCCAGCGCGATGAGCGTTTTTGGCGAGACTGAAAGGCCTTCATTGGCCTGATTCATGAACAACCCGCAAAACAGATCAAGTTCGAACTTCTTCGCGAGACCGATCCAGACCTCGATGGGGGCAGGCAATCTGTTCAATAGCTCATTCACCATGCCGTCGAGGCCTTCGGGCTCACGTTGAGCAAGTTGAAGCTGCCACATACCGAACCTTGCGACTCGAATCCGGCCAGTTGTCGTTCCGATCAGCTCTTCGCCCTTTCTTTGTGCACGCGTTGGTTCGCAACCTAGCAAGCGAGTAACGTCGTCGGGAACAAGATCGTCGCCGATGATGCGAAGACTTGCAGTTGAGCGACTGACCTGAGCCATGGGTTTCCAGGATTCACGTTGATCGGCATGCAGCGCGCCGTTTGGACCGAAGCATGCATAGTAACCCGAGGCGGGATGCAGAAGAATCGGTCCTTCGTCACCTACACCAAGAAAAGCCCGCCAGCATTCAATGAACACCCCAATTGGTACAGCATAGGCATGTTCGCGCGCCAGCATGAAGTACACGGTTTCTTCGTCCGGCAAGGGAAATTGCTGCCGCAAGAATTGCTGCACCTCGCTGCCGCTATCACTGTTCCATTCCGGTTCCCAGTTAGGCCCACATTGGTCTGGATTGACCCAGTGCATGCTTGGCAGCAGCATGGGATGACGCTCTAAAGGTCTTAGCGACACCTCCCTGCACCATAATTGTTCGGCCGACTTCTTCGTCAAGGGAAAGATGCGCGCCCACAGCGAATCCGAGATGACGAAATCCTTGTCGAAGAATGGCCAATCCTGCTCCGGATCGAGCACTCCGAATTGGTATGCAGGTTTTTTATTTGTCATAGCGCTGGCATCGCGGTGCTCGGCATAGTGCGCCTTGGCACTTTCGCTCCTAGATTCAAGTACGTAATGAGGAATTATTCGGGCTTTCGACTACAACAATTCAATCCCGAAGCGTCGCACAATCAACGCAAACGCGCCAAAGCATACAATCGTAATCAAGCAGCACGCCGCCAACGCAAGCCAAAATCCCAGCCGTTGCAACAACCAGGGAAACGCCAGGAACATGGGCAAGGTTGGCACAACGTACCAGAACGTGTACCAAGCGTGGTTTGCCACCTTTTCAAAGTGTATCTAGTATATGGAATATGGCATGACAATGCCAATGACAGAATGCTTATCTTATGCTGTATGGTTAGTGAGATTGTATTTCATTGTATCAGACCATATAATTAGGAAAGAGGCCTACCAACCGAAATTCAAGCGGAAGTCACAGTACACCACAAACACTTACACAGTATCACCACCTAAATCTTATAATTCTGGGTTCAAGCAAGTAAAAAAATGCAGAACCATATCCACATTTTATGAACACAATAACCTGAAAGCTGTGAGTGGATTTATACAAAGACGCCTGAAAAAATGTCCTCTAAATATATTTTTTGCCAAAGAGTCAAACATTGCATTGAACAGTAAAAACGGCGGAAAATATATTTGCAATTTACATAAGCATACTTATTTTGCATGCAGCAGGTAATGGTGAAGAAAGCAGGAGTTTGTCAATAGATCACTTCATGCATGTGTGAAAAACATCACAAAGTACTCAGGAGCTCGAGCTAATAAAATTTAGGGAATGAAATGTGCTAAGTTCTTCACCTACAGGGAACCATATTAGAGCAGTAGTTACTCAATGAATGATAGCACCCACGCCAAGTACTGTTTAGGGACCTTGCTCTTTCATTTATGCTTTCTTCTGCCTGACTATGGCAATCAGACACCTGGGAATTTTTCTGGGACCTCCCTCGTTTCCTCATCCCTTTAGTATGAGATGCAGAACCTTCAGCAGTCGACAAATATTCCCTCTCACATGCACTGGTGTCAAAGACAAATACATTGAAATGCATTCTCCCCTCATATCTAAAAAGTAGAAGCTCAAGTCCTCGTAGAGTATTGTTCCTTACAAAGTTCTGCCAGCCTTCTGATAGATACATGCCTTTACTTGTTCTCTGTATCTCAACAGGCCATATGCCACCACTAGGCCCCTCAAGAAAGGCTCTTTCAGGATGCTCCCCTGAGAAATGCTTCACGAAGTTTGGAGGGATCCTCTACAACAGAGAAAGGTAGTGTTATGAAAATCTAATAATTGCCAATTATGAAGCGTGGAGTGATCTAGACGTCCAGATGCCTTTTAACCTAGTTTAATGTATCAATTTTGTGATACTGATCCATGTCATGGCCCAAGAATAAAAAATACATTTAATCAAATTTCTGATCCTCATACAAGCTGATGTTATATCTAACAATAAAACAGGAGACGAGTGAGGAAGTATATCACTCAGACAGGAGATAAGAAAGATTACCCTATAAACATAGGAAGATCAGGACAGGCCAGCATTCCACTACAGAATCACAGATTAGAAAATAGGGCAAAAACCATCACAGTTAGGTTGACAACATTGCTGAGATCTTAGTATGACGCCAAACTTGGACCCAGCTGAAATAATATTCATATGATCCAAGCACCCATGAGGACCATGAGATCATATGAAGTGTTAAAACTAACATGCGGCCATCAAAACATACAAATAGTTACAACAGATTAAACACCTTTGATGGAGAAATAAACACTATAAATCGTAATGTTAACAACATCAGGAAGCTCTCTGAACAGGGGTTATGTTCAGCATACACCATGCTTCGGGCTTTAAAACTTAGTGCTTTTACAGTGACTGTGGACAGAAGTCAATCCACTGAAGAAGAATTGACGTGTTCTTAACCATCAGTGTAACTGCCTCAAAAATCATCTAACATTGAAAGTGGGTAATACCACTGTTGTATTAAATAAAAAAGGGGGGATATACAAAAAAGGGAATCCACAAGTATAGCCAATCCAATCCCAAAAAATCCTATACAAAAGAAAGCCACGCTAAGACAACATGCAACACTCTAACCCCCCAGCAAAACAAAAAGAGTAGAGTTGAAGGTATTTATATTACAAAGAAGCTCAGCCCATTCCCTCACTCTATCACAAACAAAATTAACAACCGAGTCCTCGGCTCTAGCCTCCCTCTTGAAAATGTGGTTGTTCCTTTCCCCCCATAGCATCCATAGAGTGGCATGAAGAATGAGCCACCAAACTGTCCTGTCACCCCTAAGGGGCCAACTCCTGCCCCAATGCTCAATCAAGTGGTGCAACCCCCTCTGCCGGTCAAAGATGCTGCCTGTCCTAGCAAGCTCCCTCCACACCTCTTGTGAGTAGGTACAGCTTACAAACAGGTGGTCAGGGGGTGTGCAACCCATGCATCAACATCACAACAAGTCTGTGCTATTCATAAAATGAACAAACATACTCTGTGCAAAATAGTTTATTTAACCATCAAAGCATTAAAGCATTCTTATTCAAAACTATAAAAATAGGCTGACACAAGATCCAAACAGATCACAGATTATTCAAACTTGAAATTAGTCATTATTTTCCTGCTGAAATTTACACAGCCCCAGTTCTCTTCTTAGATATTTAAACCGATCATTTCCAAGGGGCTTGGTAAATATTATGGCCACGTCAGATCCCTCTTTTCTACGAAAAAGGCCTCTCGATGTTTTTTCATTGAATAAACTTTGTTTTAGTCTCTCTAATGGTCCCCTATGGATTATGACTACTAAAAGAAATCATTCCTGAGGCTTGCATATTAATCATAGGCATATATAGACAGTGACAGTCAAAACATACATCACATCTTTTAATTGGTTGACTATTCTTGAACCATAACAGCACTTGCATAAAAAGCTCTTGTGCAACTGATCTGTGATCTGGGAGGGTCTGGTTCACGGACACAATAGATGCGTGAGTCCCTTTCTTGGTCTACTTGAGATAACAACTAGCTGTTAGCCAACCTGCGTTAAAATAGATACCTGGACAAGGAAACCGTGAACTGGAGGACTAGTCGGAATTCCTAACTACTGTTTGGCAGGTGGGATGATTACCTCAAACCATTCTTTATATTCGCTTAGAGTTGGTGAGAAGCAGGAATTGTTGTTGTCTTCAGGGCACAGTATAGTATCATCTGAAGTGCCACTAAGTAATGCATAGAAACTTGCATTAATCGTGTTTAGTAACATAATTTTGAAGAGGAGATGTTGAGAGGCAGATAATACCCAAATGAATACAAATGTATATCCTCGTGATTTCTGTTCTTATTTCTCTCACAAGCTTAGAAAAGGGTAATATTTGGTCACTGAGATGTACAGGTTGTAATTTCCAGTCTCTACAGCCATCTCCCTGTTTGTTGATATTCATAATCATCAGCAAGTGCAATATCAACAGCCATTATGGGAGAATTAGTAAAGGGGCATCCCCGAAATGATATTCCATGGATCCAAATGGACTTCAATTTATTTGGTTTTATCTCTTACTATTTTCATTAACTATTTTGCTTTCACGATATGATTTATTTATCTTTTTTCATGGCCCTTAGGTACATAGTGGGTTTAGCTGGTCCACCTGGTGCAGGTAAGAGCACTGTAGCATCTGAAGTAGTTCGCCGCTTGAACATGCAATGGGCACAAAAGGCACCAAATGTGGACTCTGCTGATATTGCCACCGTCATCCCCATGGATGGTTTCCATCTGCATCATTCCCAGCTGGATGCAATGGAGGACAAGACACGTTGCGGGCATTTGAAGACCAAGACATGTTGTTTCTTTCATTTTTTTCTGTTTGACCTTGAGGACAAGGTTGATTTCAAGGGGGGGAGTAGTGTTAGGTAGCAAGAGAGTGTGGGTATAAATATAATTCAGAAAAGTTTAGGATAGGCAGTTTGATAATGGGAAATTGGGAATATGGATAGAGTTCGCAACTATTGTTAGGCACTTAGGCTCGTTCCCCTGTTTCTCCTACAAAGGGGATACGTTGAACAGTGGGATGGGCAGATCATAATGCTGTCTTGTAATCTTGTAGTCTCTCTCTTATTGGAGGAAAGTGGCCCTCGAAGCCCAATACATTTCTCTTCTTCCCTTTTCCTTCCTCATCTTCTACCCTATTCTTCTTCGTTTGCTCTTCCAGATTCACAGAAATGATTCCCTGTTCTACAGAGATCGACTGCGAGGCGACCATTCAGAGTTCCGAGAATCTCTTGCAGCAGTTTCGTCCACAACAACTCATCCAGTACCAACAGCTAATGTAAACCGGGAAATGGAAACAAAACGGGCGCCTTCAAGCCACCAATCTAAAAGTCCAATGCTGCGGCAAAGAACATTACTTTCAGAGGCCGTTTGGCCTTTCAACGTATGGAAAACCAATTCATGGTCACCCTAACTTTGTTTGTGAGGCATCCAGGAAAGAACAGACTCACCGCCAACACGAAAGTTCCTGGCAATGCGAGGAATCGCCCTAACTAGCGCCCAAGAAGTCTCAATAAAAATCAACAGGAAAAGTGGGCAAAAAAAAAGAGACCTACAAGATACGTCGCGGAGGTAATCGCCAAGATCCCCAGAGAAGACACACCTCCGTAGCTAAATCTACGGCCACAACCGGGGACAAACACAGAGAAAGAAAGGACAACGGTACCAACGGCCATTAAACGGGAAGGAGGTGAGTCCCCAGGCGAACCTGACTGCACCGATCGCAGGTGAAAGGTAGGAAATCGATCTGCCTGCAGTCCTCCACGCTGCAGTGCTTCCCGAGATTTGGGAGCGCCGGCGTCCCCATCCAAGGGACCAAATCCCCCCCGCCAAGCTCAAAGACGCGGCCACCCCAGCGGACCGAGCGAGAGGAGGAACTGCGACATAATTCCCCTCCCGAGATGGCGAGGGAGCTCAGCACCTTAGCCGGAATGGCGCCGCCCTGCCCTTCCCGCCGCCCCACCCCCGGCGTCTCCTCTTCTTCCTCTCTGGCCGCGTTGAAAGAGGAAACGCAAGCAGACCAAAAAGTTGGACAACGGCCGTCGGTGCGGGGGGCGTATATATATAATATTACATTATAGCTCCGAGGAGCACAATGACTCTAGATTTGATCCACGAGTCAATACATCAACATATATTCAATAAGGCACTGGTTGCACTCTGATCTGGCTTTTACGAACTGGGTCTACTGGCTTTCAGAAAACGGGCACTTTCTTTATCTCCTTCTCTCTTTCTTCTCCTTCTTCTCACGAACTCCCTGCTCTCACTTTCTCCTTCTATCTTTCTTCTTAGAACTCTCTCACAATCTCTTCTACTCTCTCTCTCTCTTTTCTCTCCTTCTCTCTTTCTTCTTCTTCTTCTTCTTACGAGCTCTCTCTTTTCTCTCCTGCTCTCTCTCTTTTCTTCTTCTCTCACTCAGCCCTTCTATTCTCTCAGCAGCCCGTGCAGCAGCTCTTCTCGAAGGAAGATGGCTTCAATATATAGAGTAGAAAAATTGATTTTCTGAAAAATCTTATCTCTAGATCTAAACTTCCATTCGACCAGGTGTCCAATGAGCATATTCCCTCATCAGGAGCCTTTAGGATCATGCTAGGTGGCCTCGGATAGAATGCACGATGATAGGCTTACGGACCTCAGACTTAATCTCATGTTTCCCATGAACCTGGCCATTTATCAGCCTTACTGACCTATAATTCAGCCTTACGGCCCATTTGTCTGCACTAGATAGCTATTTGTCACCCTTACGCTCAACAACCGTCGCCTTTACCAGTATCGAGTTATCCTTGAACCGCCGCCTTAGCCATTTGTCACTGCTAGCCTTTCATTTGTCACCCTTAGAATGCTATTTGTCACCACAAGCTAGCTATTTGTCACCCCTGTTGGCTTGAGGGTTTGCACTGCCTGAAACGAGGTCTGACTGAGGTCAACTTGGCCAGGTTACTGTAGCAGGTTGGCTTCCGAGCTTCGCTATTGAGTCTGAGTGCTCGCCACTACTCGCAGGTGCTTGCCATGTGTGCTCGCCTATCTGAGCATAGTGCTCGCATCATTTGCAATGAATGTTTGCCACTACTCGTCAGTGCTCACCACTACTCACTCTCTTAAGACTAAAAGCTCAGAGTGCTCGCTCTCTTCAGACATAGAGTCGAGCTCTTCTTCATTGCTCCTTTGGGTTGTATATTACCTTTGAGAGCCATTCTTCAGCCAAGCCAGTCATTTGTTACCTATAACGGCCATTTGTCACTACTATCCAGCTATTTTTCACTCTTATTGTACATTTGTCGCCCTTCACCAGTTATTTGTCACCCTTGTGAATCACTCTTCAGCATTAAGCCCATTTGTCATCGTTAAACAATATTTGACTCTCTTGTTCATCTTGACAGCACTTTGACTTCATTGACTTTTCATTGATTGGGCTTGTTTAAGGTTTGACAGTATTGACTCTGCATTGACCACGTTGACTTTAAGCTCATCTAGAATTGTTGAACTTGAATTTAAACCTGAGCTTGAGCTTAGCTAGCAGGTGTTGTGTTCTGAACTTCTGAACAAAGTCAACAATTAAAATCATCAAAACCAACTTATAATGAACTTAGCCATGAATTAAGACAATGCATGAGCTTGCTTAGCCATCATCAAAATGAATCAAAATATCATCAAAACATATCAAGATTAATGCATGAGTTATGCATGTATGCATGAACCACTCATGCACAACAAGAAAAAAGGGAAGTGGAGATGAGCCGGCGGCCAAAGGCCCATTCCCTCCTTTGAACCGACAGTAGGCAAACCAAATACACAACAAAAAATGTGAACCAGACACCCAAGGAAGCCCTCACCCGGTGGCAAAGAAAAATAGAAAAAAAGGTGTGATCCGGCAGCAAGCTCGGCACCTCTTCTCGTGTCAGATCCTCTTCTCATGCCGAATCAACAAATAAAATGGGCAGAGCATTCAATGCCCGTCCGATGTTTAACCTAAAACCCCTTCCTTAAGAAGATTTTCCCTCACATCAACCAGCGAGTAAAGCTGTTCCCCGCCTTCAAACCAATGAGAGGGCTCCTTCCCATTACCTCAAACTTCCAAGAACGGCAAGCGCTACGAAGCGACCAGCCTCCATCTGCAACAACGAAGTCGCACCAGTTGCCATCGGTCAATCACGGGGAGGCACCTCGCCTACCTCCTGGCAGCCTTATGCAGACTCTCGACGGCTTCAATCTAGGTGAAGAGAGAAGAGGGAGAAGATGGGGGTGGGGGTCTTCGAAGGTCCCCATGTTTCCTCCTATAAAAGGACTCAAAGCTCCCTTGAAGACTCTCTCCTCTAGCTGTTAGGAAAAGTGGCTGGCTAAAAAAAGGAAAGTTGTTCCCCGCCTGCAAAGTGAAGGAGAGGAAGGGAGAGTAGGAGAAGAGAGGTGAGGTTGGGGGGAGAGGAGCATATGCTCTGCTCTCCCTCCCATATTCCGCATTAGTTTCCTCTTAATCGGGTGAAAAGTTTTTAAATAGGCCATAGATCCATAGGGCCTTACATATACAGGTTTAATCTGAGATAGATGGGCCTTACAGTTTGGGCCTAAGAGCATATGTATTACTATTATCCCAAAACCCACCTCCGTTGAACACATGCATGGAGTGAAAAATTAGGGATTCTAACATAACCCAGAAAGTGGCGGTCAATAAGGAAGGGTAGGAAGGTTTGCACGGAAATTGTTGACCCTGTAGGATTGATACGAAGGAAATGTAACTCCTACTAGGATTCTAAGACCATCGTAGTATTCTGTCCCTATAAATAAGCTCTATTCAATCGACAGAAGCCATTGTTGCTTCTACTGATCGTGCTGCTACTACGTACGTCGACCTCTATCTCCTCTTGCCACCGTGCATTCTTCTTATGCACTGCTCACGTCGATGTCTTCTTCCGACGTTCCCTTGTGTTGTTGCAGCTCTGTTAGCCACCGCCGCAGAAACAAAGATGCCATCTTCTTCTTGATTCCTACTGCTGATAATTCTCTTATCTGCATCATCTATTACTGTTGGGATATTATTCTCCTTCTACGGTTGCTGCTATAGCCTGTTGCTGCTATCGTCTTCTACTGCTGCTGCAGTAGTATTCTGATTAATTCTTCTCTATTCGTCTTCAATCTCTTCAGTCAATGGTAGGTTTTCTCCTAATCTTAGACTAAACCTTGATTAAAACACGTATAGACATCTACCATGATCTTGCATATTTGTTCCTTGTTAATCTCTTCATGTATTTTAATGTATTTTCACATTTTTACTTGCTGAGGAATCAATGACCAAGCAGTGGTCACTATTTCCTGAATTGACTTGGTATATTTAATAAGGGTAGCATGTTTAAATATTAAATAACGTTGGAACCATGCAATTAAAAATCATGATATACATATTCTTGGATTCCCTGCATTTTTCTCTACATTACCATGCCTTTAGTTTTCCAAAAATACTCTTGGATTGAAAGTGACACTGTTCATTCCCTTAATGAATAGTAACGAGAAAATTAGAAATGTACTGAGTCTATAAACGCATCCAGCGGAAGCAGAGCAGCCTACACACCTGAAAAAAACAAAAATAGAATTGGCGACCATGACTGAGTCACCCATTAAAGAACCTGCGCCCCTTCGAGAAGGTGCCATTTCCTATATTTTCTAAAAAAATGTATATATAAAGAAATAAATAAAAGAATTGGTACCAAATATCAGGGCAGATTAAAGATACTGCGCCTCTCAGAAGAGTCGCCAGTTATCTGGTAATTAAAGTAATTCTGGAAATTGCACGAATCAACGCCTACACAGTGGGCGCTAATTATAATTAACGGCCACTGATAGGGCGCCGTTTTCTATGACAGTTTCATTCACTTGTTTTTGATCCTACACCGCTAGATCTTTGGCACCACTATCTCACGTCTGAAACTTGGTCCCTGTTTTACTTTCTGCCGTTTACACCTCAACTCTTGGTGATGATTGGACCCTCTGCGAGATATTCCTTCCTTTGGACTTTTACTTTCTTCATTGAGACCTCCGTAAAACTATGCTAGCCTTTGATTCCCTGAAGACAGTTGAGCAGGTTGTACCCTAAAAACTTTGAAACCCCTTGAATGCTATGTCACTCTGACGAAACATGGTAACCTAGCCCTCATAGTGTGCTATTTCCAGCCTCTGTGAGTAGTTTTAACTATACCCTAGAATGGGCAACCTGTCCAGGTGTCATCATTTGAATGGGCACCCTTGTGCTTGGGCGCCAATTCTTCCTGCCTAGTCTATTTCACAAAATGGGTGGCCCACTGGGTGGGCGCCAATTCTGTAATCTGTGGCTACCCGGAAGGGCACCAATTCACCCAGGTTTCTGCTTGTCATGATTTTGCATGGATTTCATCATAAGTCCGTCTCTACTCAAAGTTCTATCCTTGAACTCTTCATTACATGAATCTACCTTAATGTTCCTACAATGGTTCTTTTCCTTGGAACTCTATTGGCTATAAAACTATAGTGGATGTCTAAATATTTACATGACTCAATGCTTGGTAATTACAGGGCCCGATCTGGTCCTGTGAGAAGCGCCTGAAGGTACTTGTGCCCATGGGAGTTGAATGATCACGATGTGGCATTGCATCAAAGTGCATGACTAGCTTGATTCCGGCATTCCACAATTCGTGCTTGATATTACTCGACTTGCGTGACTTGTGTGGCCCGATGGGCAGTACCTGTATACATGAATAGCCAATGACTCATGACTCGATATATACGTGCTGGTTATTCTTTATTTATACATCATGAATACTTGCTAGCTATCTCTTGAAAGTTCTTGATATAGTCTTGCGATCTTGCATACATGAGCATGCCACATGATAAATCGATTAATTAATTTAAGCATTGTCTAGATTAAAGATATAATCCCTACTGAGCGTTCGCTTATCAAGTGTTTCCGACTTTTGGACTAATAACAAATAACCAACAAAAGGTGGGGAAGGGGGAGGGCGCCCCTATCTCCATTTCTTCAAACAATAAATTTGTCGTGCCCTGGCATTCATACGGTCTGGTTTTATCGATGTATTCATGACATTTCAACCCGGACATTTGTCCAAACAAAGAAAGGGTCAATATGAGATCGATATAACTCCAAATACCTTTTCACACCCTAATACGAGAAATTTTAACATTCTCCAACATGCTATTTATTTTCTTCAAAATTCTTTTATTATTATTTAGGCTAGGCACTAAATATTGGTGATTAATCAAATGTTTTCCCTTCCAGGGGATGCAATTAACACCGTAGCCTATACGATATGATGGGTCTCCACTCCTGACCCGATACCTACAATCATTTGGTTAGTTAGACGGAGTGCACCACTAGTTTCGGACTACTTCAGTCTCGAAGCATGAACAAATTGTCACCTCGGTGACTGGCACGCCCTTGCACTCAATGAACCGAATAAATCAAAAAATGAAAAGATGACTATGAATTTAGAGTGCGTCCACAGCCTTCCTCCTCTCGAGGGTAGGGGAATACTAACCGGGCTATCCATGGATACTTCTATGTCTTCCAGCACACAATCCCAAGTGGTCAAGGCCCTTCAAGGATTGTGGATATTACAAGAAATTTCCAAGGCTACCAGATGCTATTGATTGGGGAGCATGCTTGTAAAGAAGGATACCCCTATAATCTCTCTCACCATGAAGAAATGAAGCCAGGGTTAATACAATACAACAAAATAGACTTCCCTTATGCTACTGAAACAACCAAAGGGTATGGAGCTCCGCTCCGTGAGAAAGAAGAGATATTCAAACCTAATGAAAAATCAAATCCCCTAACAAAGGGGGAAACAACAAAAGAAGGCAGTAGGGAATCACCGCTTCCACCTGAAGAGATGTCAGCCAAGTATGAAGTTAGTATCCCCAGTTCTTCTTAGCATGATCTTGCCTTGCTAGCCCTACTGCAAGCATACAAGCAAGAGATTGAGGTGTTGAAGAGGCAACTGAATGAAAGTGATACACACCCATCTACATCCGAACAGACAAATACCTTACCTGAAGTGTCACCAGTGACTAATTTGAATTTGGCTGAAACTTCTCCACAGCCAGTGATGCCGACTATGCTACATACCTAATGGGCTCAAGCTTCCTCAGGCATAGAAGATCCAACAATGATGATCAACCTCATAATGGATCATATGATTACGATGAAATGAACTGAAAAAATGGATGGCAATCAAGATCTACAGCTAAGCCGATAGCTGAACAATATTATAGCTGAGGGGGAAATCCACCTGCCCAGGCGCACCTCGGCCACTACAACTCAGAATCTGAAGAACAAGTCAAGTAGTAAGTAGCCAATAGCATGGGAAGCTTATATTGCTGATATCAAAGCCTTTGAACAATAAAGAAAGAAGGCAGAAAAAATGGCTAGCCAGGCTAAAAATAAAGAAGCGCACTCACTGCATAGCATAATGAAGAAGCCCTACTCCTTCCCAAGGGATAAGGTTCACATCCTTTTCGAATGGGCCCAAGCATATGACAAGATTGCTCTACCAACGCCCAAGAGATCGGGTGATGCCACGAAGAGGGGCATCTCTCACTACTACTTGTATCACCAAACGATCAGGCATCCTCTAGAAGATTGCTATGTATTCAAGGATATTATAGAAAGCTTCATTAGAAAAGGTGAGCTACAAATGGGTGAATATAGGGTGGACCCTCCACGCCCGCATGAATTGCCTGACCTGCGGAGGGCAAGTAACAAAACCTCAATATGTCTGCGGCTCCCTAAGAATATATTGGAGGTTGATGTTCAACACGGTCATGAAGCTGATACTTTCACACCCATTAGGGAGTAAGATACTCAGAATATGATACTAAATAAGGCTGGGAGAAGAGTACTCAATATCCAACCCCATTATAAGCATTTATGATAGTCCCGCCAGCTGAATAGTCAACATAATAATGCAATAGAATCTCCATACAGCAAAAGGGACGTCTATCGGAAGCCAGAAGAGGCATGTCCCATCACTTGAAAGTGGCTGAACAACTATGGGCACCTCAACTCGCGGTAATTAATAGGTTCTATTCTCTAGAAGCATCCCAGATTTCTTCGACGAAAGTTGAAAGTTGAAGTAGATAGCTAAGCACGGTGATGGCACCTAATCATGGGGGTAGATGTCAAAAGAAGAAGCCCATAACCTAACTAAAAGAAACGCACTTTGCAATAATGGCAGCAAGTCAAGCTGAAGCTTTGATTTTCACCCTTCCCGTAGGGTTTGGAAAGAATGAAAGTACCCCCTACCTTTGGACAATTAATTGGGGATTTCTCTCTCTAGATTCTAGAGAGAGAAGCTTTGGTTCAGACATTCCTGCCTCTTCTTCCTTTTATTTTGTTTTCAAGAGTAGTTTCTTTTTTTGTAGCTGTTTGTTTCCTCTTTTGTCCTTTCACTACCAAAAAAAAAATCTTGAAAAGTACACGCTCAACTGAACCGCAGAGTAAATGGGCAGTTCAGCACCATGACAATCTTGTCGAAAACTTGTGAAGATCTATTGTCTTATTAGCAATTCTGCCTTTTGTTTTGTTTTTTGCAAACCAATAATTTGTTGTTCACCCGAGTGTCGCTAACCACAGTTCACCTAATACACGGATAGAGTGCAGAAATTTTCCCAGTTGACGTTGCAAAACATGGGGCAGGGCAAGAAAATAGTGGATGATCCCCCTCTCTCACACCCCACTCCCAGTTGTTCAACAGGTGAATCCTTCCATCCTGAGGGAGGGGCATCCCGCTTCTTATTCTACCCAAGCTTCATGAGGGGTGTGAACCTCGTAACAGCTTTCTCGTGAGTTTACGTCTTTTATCCCAAAGTTAGACTAACGAGCTGAGTGCTAATTTAATTACTTGTTACGACACCATAAACCTTATGTTGGAAAAATATCCACCTTAAACGTCTGCGAGCTATCTCATGGAAGCTTCTTTCTTGCTGTTTTTTTTTCCTGTTTTTGGTCGGGGTATTTACAGATCAGAGTAACTACTCAAGTATTCTCTTTAAATAGGCAGACATTTCTGCACAATTGTGCTAATTTCACTAGCCAGCATGTTTAGTTCAGGAGGTTCCACTGTGGGAGAATGAATTCCCTAACAGCCTCCGCCACCTGCGACGCAAGCACTACTGAGCTATAGTCTAGTTTTCTTGATGGTTATCTCATAGCCTTCTTATGTAAGAAACAACATGCAAAATAAGACCCCGTTCATTAGGTATTGTTTCCATTACAAAATATGGGGACTTGACCCAGATATACGAGAACACAGCCCCCTCTTATGTGAGTACAAAATTTTATGTATTTCAAAACGAGGGGAAAAAAGTACACCATAGCTTCACTTGCATGCACTCAGAGATAAGCATATATAGATGCTCACTAACATGGACGCTTGCGGGAGCATTCTTATGTATTCTTGATAAATAATCGACCGTAGAGAAGAGAGAAAATTGGTGACGTAGGTCCATCTGCCACTTGACAGGGTGCTTGATGCACTGAAGAAGAGACGACTACTGGTTGGCAATGAACATCAAAAGGGAAATCAAAAGGCCTGCAATAATCATTCAAATAATTTGGAGTTAGTTATTTAGCATATGGTGGGATATTAACCCCCCAGAGGGGCTAAAAAGTACACCACTAACTTTTTTTGCTTAGTGTCTACTGACTTGTTCTTGATCCCCCGAGCGCCGCTTTGAGAAATGATTAGGATGGCGGAGCGGATGAGAGAGAGAGTGATGGGTCTCCCTCTCTCCTCACACTTATTTGCGTTAATCGGGGTCGATTAGTGTGCTCCATCTAACTCTGCCCGGTTAACATAGATGCCCGGAATGATTTGAATCTGAGTGATATCTCATGGAGAGCTTGGATCGCAAGATCCATTTGCCGCAATTCTATTGGTTAGGATATGGTGTCAGTGAGCAGAGAAGTCTGTAATGCGGCTAAGCCATCAATTGTAAGGACACAGCGCTGCTAGAAGCCATAGTAGACTGCAATTATGTATGGTCTAAAATGGAGATGCCATTGAACCCATTGACCCGGATGATGCTGTGCAATAAGGAAGCTGGATCCTCCTTTCTAACCGCGTTTGATAACTGTCGTTGAGGGGATTTTAATGATCAGAATCTTCAACAATAAAAAATTATTATCAAATGAAATTTTATTCTCATGGATTCCATGCAAATGAGATTATATGGGGAGAGACTCTGGGCACAAAAAAGTCTGAGCTCTTAAATCCACGTAAACTCGTTGCACCCAGCTTCTAGGGATTTCTAATGATGGATAATCTCTGACACTCGTATGCCCATAAGACGGAAAGGGGATTTCAAAATTTTCTCTTAAGACGTAAGAGGAAATCACTTCAAAATTTGGGACTTTTCTGAATACGAAGGCTAATCACAACATCGATTTCTTCTTCGACCGGTGTTAAGTGACTACCCTTTTTCCCATTCATCCCCATCAAGGCAAAATAGGCAAGCTGGAAGGGGCCGAGAAGATAATGGCGAGGACGAACCTACACTAACCATCCTCAATTCTCTGCTAGTTTCAAACTAGTGAATTTAAGATGTTTCGGCCCCTCAAATGCACTTTGGTTTCATTAAGGGCTTATTTGTTTCATTGTAAAATATTGTAAAATTTGTAGTTATTTTATTTTACAATATTTTTTGGTTGTTTGTGTGATTGTAAAATAGTGTAAATAGGATTACGTGAGCCACATTGCACTAAAATTCTATTGTTTTGGTTTACTGTCTATATCCATTCAAAATGTCCAATGAATGAAATATTTAATTTCTTCCTAAAAACGTGTCTCTAATGGATGATCCTTTCGATCAAATCTGTTAGATAAAACTCACAAGATCACAACAGATAGTGTAGAGGTTCATGAGTATGATTGGCAGTTAATCAAATGTGTTCAGACTTTACGGCAATATAAATAAATGTCAACTACGGTTGGTGGAGAAAGGTCCAGCACACGAATCTTAAATCGTCTAATAAATTAAGATCACGGAATTAATAATATATATGCTAATCAATTAGCTAAAATATATGCTTATTTATCCAACAAATGGATATTTTATAAATTAAATTATTAGCGTGTGAAACCTGCACTATTTAATGTTCTAACATAAGCATGTTACTAAGAACCACCTGGTTGGAACGGAACTGGTCAGGAATGGTCTAGTTCAGCTGATTTTGATATTGAATCAACTAGTTCCACATTAAACAGTAAAAATAAAAGACTAAACAACATATGGACCAACCTGAGCCTGGCCTGAACCAGACCTAAAGCAGTCAAAACCATCTGAATCAGTTTCAAAAGCATAAACCGGCAAAAACTCCAAATGGAATCAGTCTTTTTTTCTTTTTAATCACTGCTATGATATTTTTAAAATATTTATTAATATTTTATCAAATATGAACTGAGTCCTGAAATTGTGCAGAACCAACATAAACCAGAACTAGAATTGGCATGTGAAACCGGTTTTGAATAACTGACGGCTAGCATAAAATTATAAGTGGAACATCACTGTGTATAATTAAACTGCAAGTCTACTAGGTTGGTCATCCTGACCACCTCAAGCATGGCCAAATCTTGGGTTCTTTCCTTCTTAGGCAACTGCCAAGTCTTGAATTACCTTGGCATATATGTACTATGTAGGG
Organism: Amorphophallus titanum; assembly: GCA_024336825.1. Taxonomy (NCBI): domain Eukaryota; kingdom Viridiplantae; phylum Streptophyta; class Magnoliopsida; order Alismatales; family Araceae; genus Amorphophallus; species Amorphophallus titanum. The sequence goes on along the minus strand of JANBPO010009603.1, from coordinate 85,646,278 downwards.
CATGGACACCTAAGCAGCACCTTGATGACTGTTTCTTCATGTAGTCGGGGTTTAAATTTTCCTTTTGGCTTAATCGCTGTCTCTCCCTTTGACATGTTGGTCTTGCAGACTAATAGAAAAGCCGAAATTCCTTGTTTCAGATAACGATGTCTGCCGTCAGAGAATGGGCTGCATCTCAGAATAGTAATGTTTCAGAGGTTGCTTCTCCTTAACTGTCACTTCAAGTTTCACTCCTCATTCACATATTTTGTCTCTAATCGTGAACTTCCTTGATTACTGTGACTGGTAATAGCAGGCTGTTGCTGTAAATAATTTGGGAAAGTGGAAAACAGCAATTCAAATGGCTGCTTTAACTATTCTTTTGGCCACCAGAGATTCCAGGTTCCTCTAGTTGCATCAAACTTATTATAAGATACATGTAACGTATTTTTCCACTTGCTTTAATAATTGATGCATGGTTTGTTGTGTTTTTGACAGATGGAAAGGGGCAGGTTTCCTAGTTACTTCTGGGGTGGTTCTGCTCTATATTGCTTCTGCGCTCGCAATATGGTCATTGGCTGTGTACATGAGGAAAATATGGAGAACATTGTTGAAATGAGATGCCTATTAGCTGATTCAGGCATGATGGAAATGAACACTAACTAAGAACATTTGATTAAAGATCTAGTGGATCTATTTGAGTGGACCTATGAAGGATAGATTTTACATGAGATACACCCTTGTCTACTCAGAAGCCAATTCTAAAACTTCCCCAGTTGCATAATTCCTTGGAGGCACAAAATATCTTTATTTCCTTTTGGAATTTTCTTTTCCTGAATACCTGGAAGCTATTTATTTCCTTTTTTTATGCTGTACACTCCTTGCTTCCAGTAGCTACATCTTATATAACTTAGCAAGCACGATCTAATTAATTGGGTCTCTGCACTTTTTCCACCCCTTTCTTATATCCGTTGTCTACCACGGGACTGGAACCCACCACCACGGTGTATAGCACAGAGAACCTCAACCACAAGATTGATTCTGATGGTTCTCAAAGAGAGAGAGCATTGACGTGGAAGCTTTATTGACACACAAAACAGTTCTGAAAGAAAGTTGACGGCGTGACGTAGCAGTTGCAGTCTTGTGGATAGGGGGGGGGTACTTCTCTGGTTTCTTATCAGTTGCATATTGCCCTGGTGTGCTGTGATGCTATTATCTTGCTGTCCGTTACCGTCAGTTTCTACTGATTTAGAGAACCAAATTCATCATTGAAGCGGATCTGGTAGCGTTACATTGTTCCTTGAATCTCTGGATCTCTAGCCATAGGAAAAGACATTATCTGCGTTGTTCCTGGTCTTTGTTCAGATGATTCACATCCCATGGTAAAACTCTATAATGGACGATGTCTACTCTGCCTCCTCATTCCCTTGGGGGGAAATTAATTAAAGTTGATGTCATTATAGTTCCGTGATTTTGCGTCACAAATTGATTTCAGCACTCTGTAGAATTCTGCGGTTGTCTTTGTTCTTTGTTTTTTGTTAACAAATAGTCATGTCCTTCCGTCACACCCTCTACCCCATAAAATTTTCAGCCGCATCCATTCACCCCACCCAAAAGCAAAATAAAGAACTCCAAGGTCAAACATACAACCGAACTATCTACTCTGCGTTGCCTTGAGACCCACACATACCACAAACCTCCCCAAAATGATGTTGCGGAACGTGTTGAAGCCATCAATCGCACCTCGCCTACACATCAAAAGTCTTCGAACTGTTCTCCACCCTCCCTTGGGCCAAAATCCACACCCCATCATTATGCTACACCACATATTTACAACCCGTCACCCCAATTAACAATGTAGACCACCCTCCTTCCATACTTTTAGCTCAGACCCTCTCTCCTTCACCTAGCTCTCTACTGGTCCCTTCCTTTCCTCTTCTCTCTCCACCTCCCCTCTTCTATTGGTTCTTTCTGCCTTAGCATTCCTAGCTATATCTGCTTGCCATCTTCTCTGGATTTTGCAAAAAACAGACTTCACATCCTTATCAACACCTAGAGTAGACACTTCGATTAGACTAGCCACCTCTCTGGCATCCTCCCCATGAAACTCTCCACTCTAGCCAAGATTTTCTTCACTTCCTCTTTACCAAGACTCCCTTCTCCTTCCCCATTCAAACACCCCTCCTGTTGAGTTGATTCCACAACAATTCCTACCTTCGACAATAGGTCACCCTCCTGATCAGAAGGAAGCTGCGCTAGCGGGAGATCCTCTTCCTCTGGTACAAAAGGCGGGGGAGGCAGTGCCAGGTAATGCTGTTGGCCGCCACCCCCACTAGAGGATTCCCCGATCTCCTGATGACCTATCTCATGACAGCCTGATGGACCCTCTGGCAAGACCTCATCTCCCGAGGTCTCTCCGTCGAAAGCCTCTTTCGGATGCCCGAACGCTTTTGCTTCTATCCCCAGAACAGCATGTCTTGACTTCTCATCATTCAGAAGCGAGAAGATAGACAAAGCCTTGAGGGTTCCCTCCCCGTCTCTACCGCCACTACAACTGCCGCCATTAGATCTCATTGCCTCCGAACTCTGGGGATCGCTGGTAGCGTCGAGAACACCTCTACTGGAAGAAAGAACACTAGGGCTGCTGGGCTAGACTGCTTGACAATACCTGCTCTGTCTTGCGCCGCTTCTGTCTCATCCCCAACTGATCCTTCCATTGTCGCGACAAGCATCGACAATACCTGCTCTTCGCGGTCGGTCGATGTCGGGGCCGTTGCCGACTCTGCACTGGTTGGGAGAGAGGGCTTGGGCCTTCGGGGAGGAGACATGCCCCCGAAGCGTTCTGCTCTTTCACACCTTGAAGCCACCTGGAGTTGGGGATGGGTAGGGTCAGCTACGGTGAAGAGGAGTTGTGGAGGTTGTGCTGCATGCTAGTCGCCGTTGTTGCTGGGGCCTCCACTTGTAGCTTGGTCGGAGCAACAGTCATCCTCATCGGCTGGAGACGTAGGCGGAGCCAGAGTCGGGACCCTTCCCTCTCCCCGATGCATGCTTAGTCCATCGGCTTGAAGGGTGGGACGAATCTGGTGGCAGGGGTGAGCCGTGTCCGTTCTCATAGACCCGTTATGAGTCTCACTGTCGGATCCGGCTATGAAGGCGTAGGAGCGGCCCGACCTGTCGCCCGCTAGACCAGCTAGGGTGCTGGTCCACAGTCCGCCTTAAGCTGGGCTTGAGCCACCCCAAAAGAGCCTGCCAGATTGGCTTGCGCCACCCCACAAGAGCCTGCCCAGCCCCCCAGTTTGAAATTCAAACCGGGTCGGGAGACTCCGCCACGTATCCCCCTCAATCTATCGTCTTATGCCTCTAGAACAGGGTGAGGGTGCCCTAATTCTTGAGGCTGCTGCCTACTCGAACGTGCCGCTGGCTCCTCCTGCAGATGCTTCTCTGGCCAAGAATGGTTCCTCACCGGAAAAACTTCACCGACGAGATCGGCGGTGGTGACTGTCGATATCACCTGCAGTCCAGTCACCCAAACAACCGCCTCCATTGCTGTTAGTTCCCCTCCCTCCGAGAAGCAAACAGAGCCGGTTCTAGTCTACCAAACCTACGGACGATTGTCGAAACCCTGGCCTTGTCGCAAAGGACGAGGGCCCCCCCTACAAATTGGACCCTGGTTTGATACAATCTGGGATAGGGAAAGGTCTTCATTTGGCTGGTCCACCGTAGTAGCCGGAACAAGGCTTCCTCCGCCACCGCGTAGCCTGCCTTCGCCCATGCTTCAGACTCTTCCTCCTCCTGCCCCATCGTCAGAAATTGCCTGAACCCCGTCCGCACGACTCCCACCCATTCTCGCTGCTCGGCCCACCATTGAGCATCTCCTTCATCTGCACCAGATCCGCTTCCCCTTTGTTGTAACCGGAAATATACGGTATACATGCACATAGGCTCCGCGTCTAGTGTGTTGGCTCAGTCCGACACGTTCCAAAGATCTATATTCTCCTTTGCTACATGATCTCTAATGAAATGATGCCTTACCATTATATGCATAGCTCTAGAGTGTTGAACTGAGTTCTTGATAAAATTGATGGCACTGGTATTATCATAATGCATGGGAATCTTATTGAGCTCAAATCCATAATCACAAAGTTAGTGTTTGATCCAGAGTACCTAAGCACAATAGCTACTGGCAATAACATATTATGCCTCTGTAGTTGATAGTGTTAGGCTGATACCTAGTATTAAGTTAATCATTGGGAGATTGTTGGGCTAAAATCTCGATATTAACTTAATTAAGGTTATTTTGGTGACAACAGAACTTTAGATCAATTGTGATTATTTATGATGATAACAAAACTTTGATTATTAATGGTGATTATTTATGATGATAACAAAACTATGTGGATTATGTCAATGATAACATAACTATGGAACAACATGAAGAAGAAGTATGAAAAACATCTAAAGTGTGAAATAGGCGTAGAAAAATAAAGCTATTCACATAGGTGCCACAAAATATGACTAAGTCCACATAGGCACTGAAGATCTTAGCTAAGTTTCACTTAGTCACAGAAGCACTCACTTCGGTGCAAAAATAGCTATTCACATAGGTGCAAGAAATCACCTATGTCAACTTAGTCGTTGGAACATAAGCTAAATTCACTTAGGCAGAGGAAATTAAAAGTAACATAACCATTGCTAAGCTTCACTTAGTCGCAGCATGTTCACATAGCTACATATTGACATAGCCACATACTCACATAGCCATAGCTTTGTCTACTTAGGCGTTGTAACTTCTTTAACTTAGATGTAGCTATCTCAACATAGATGCAACTATCTTAACATAGGCGCAGCTCACATAGGCACACTTAAAGTAACATTGGCGCATGAAAAACACATAGGCCCATGTAAAGTAACATAGGCGCACTAAAAGTTCATATAGGCACATAAATAGTTAACATAGGCACATAATGATAACATAGGCGCATTCTATCGACTGTCTAAAAGTTTGCCTATCTAAAAAGACCGATGTTGCACCCACTTATTTTCTCAAATTAGGCTTTAGGAAAAGGGAATTACTCCCCAAAAATTGGGACATTTTGCAATGTCAAATGGCATAACAGAACAAATGGGGGTCACCCCCGAGCAAATGGCATCATGCCAACCAGTTTCCTGATAGACGGATAGGACCCAAGGTTTGAGACAACCTTTCGTACTGAACGACACTCTGTGAAGATTTGGGGACCACTCCCGAATACCTTGCATACGGTATCACACCACCGACACTTCAATTACTTGGCCAACCCAGTGCTCAGAATAACTCTTCGTGTTCCATGGCACCCTATAGAGAAGCGGGAATCACTCCCGAATACCTCATCAATGTTGCAACGCCAAAGGCTCCAACTGTTAAGTCTAACTTGGATTTCAGAGCCACTCGCCATATCACATGGCTCTCCACCAAGAAGTGAGGATCACCCCCGACTACCAGAAAAGAGGCATCATCATGCCGACATCTCAGTTGTCAAGCCAACCTGGGACCCACAGCCAACCATCGCCTCATGTAGTGCATGATAAAGAGGCAGAGAACAACTCCTGACACGCCTTCCACAAGCAGCTTGACACCTGTGACTCTAGCAACAAGTCGCATCCAAATGTCAAAGTCATTAACAAGTGCCAACCTGGTCAGGGCCATCCTGGAGGCCACACCCAGAACACAACCTCTAGATCAACTGTGCTCAAGATGGACACCTGATAGATAGCAAGCTGGGTTGTTCCGGGTCGAGATTCAAGTGGTCCCTCTCTCTATTTCTCTTCTTTACCCAGTCCACCTTATCCTTGTAAACCCTAGTCCACCTGACCCTCGTAAACCTTAGTCCACTTGAACCTGCCTAAAGCCTTCATTCCATCCTGCCTAACCCTTGAACCCAACCCTCATTCTAGTCTACCTAAATCTTGGTCCCACTCAGCCATGGCCCACCAAAACCCTCCACTCCAACCTGTCTAAACCTAGCGAAGAAAAGAAAGTCCAGCCCGCATAAACCCCTAGGCGAGACCAACACCTTTTTATGTTTCTCAAACCAACCCTCCTTAACCCCCAGTGGGACCCACATGACCTTTCTCTCTCCTCCCAGCCAAATCTAGCCATTCTGGTCCACCTAAACCCCCTAGGGGGGAGGTTTACCTAGACCAGGATGCCCCCACGAACCCAAGCTCACGTAAACCCCCTTTACGCGGACTGACATGCCATTTCTAGAATGTGGCTACCCCCATGACTGTGCTCATTAGAACATAGTCACTATGATGGCCTTGTTCAAGCAAGTCACCTAGCCTCAACCCAGCCAGCATAAACCCCCCCTCGCTAGGGGGGTTTATGTGGACTAAGCTCACACCCATTAGCGTGATTTGCGTAAAGCCCGGGTCTTCTCCTTGGGGGAAGGAGTACAGCCAGGGAGGGAACTTCCTGCCTTTCAGTTGGCTTTGCAGGAGGAGGGTTGGCAACTTCCTTCTCCTTGTCTTTTTGCTACTCAAACGCCATGAAGTCTACATTATGGACCTCCTTGGGCGTGGGCCGCTTATCAGCCGATTTGGCTCTCTAACTAGAAACAGTGGGAGTAGAAGAATATCTTGACAAAAAGGGCTCAATTTTCACCACTACATTGTTTAATCGCTCAAAAGACATGATTTCCATCCCTATCATCCTTTTGAGAACTCCTCGCTTTAGATTTTGTTTACAAATCTGCATAGCATCTTATTCATGTAGTGGCCGCCTACATCTCATGCTGAGATTGTGCCACCTTTTGATGTACTCTAAGGTTGTCTCATCATTTTTCTTCCTGGGGGCATATAGTTCAGCCACAGTGACCTCCCGCTCAGCAACATGGAAGCGTTCCTGAAACTTCTGCTGCATATCTGGCCAACGCTAATGGACCTGGCTGACAGGTTCGAATACCACTCGAAAGCGAGCCCCGCGAGAGAAGACCAAAAGAACTTTAGCAGGTAGGACTTGTCTGCTGCCAAATCACCCATCACGTTCATGTAATAGGCTATGTGCTCCTTTGGGGATCCTTGCCCATTGAACTTGTCAAACTTGGGTGGCTTATTGATGCCAGGAGGGAGTCTTTTAGCAGCATGGTGGGCTGGGTATGGTACCATGTAGATATCAAACGGGGTGTAATCATCACCGCCTCAATCTGCCAGCTTCATATCTATCAATTGTTAGACCATTAGCTTACTAACCATTGCCGGGTCCACCGGATCTTGATAGAAGTGTGCTTGCTGCATCTGAGGTGTTGTCAACACCGTGTCTTGAGGTATAGTAGCACCAGTCCCCTGAGGTTGAGGAGCCGGTGGTGGTATAGGGGCCATGCCCCCAGCATAGGTGTGTAGCAGCTGGGAAGCCATCATCTGAGGTGAATCCTCGAGCTCATCGGCATCACGTCGTGATGTTTTAGGAGGGGCTTCCACCTATTTCGAGGCTGATGTTTGCATGATCAGCTCACTCAACTACTTCTTCAGCATCTCAATCTCTTATTGGTATTTTAGGAGCAATATCATCATGGTTGGATCGGGGGTAGAAGGGCTAGGTTCTTGGCTTCCTCCCTCCACCAGAGCATCAAAAGCAGGTAGAGGCCTTTCATCCTCATCCTTAGTGGTAATCAAATTTACAGCCACGATGACTACGTCCGTGCTCATTTCCCTTACAAGGGCTTGCACTGCATTAGCTGCAACCTGCTTCCTCATAGTAACAAGATCGGGCCTCTCGGCAAGTCTTGTCACCTCTTCGAGTTCTTCGGGTAGAGACCTATAGCAGCCAACCACTCCAGCTATATTGTAGTTGAAGATCTGGAGGTGTCTGTCCTTCTGCATCACCCTCCTGGCTGGCTGTCCAGGGAAGGTTAGCCTATCAAACACCGAAATCCTTGACGTAGCTTCTTCGTGGAAGGATGGTCCATAGCAACCACACCCTTCATCAGCAGCTTCTCCAAGGTTGATTTGGTCTCCTCGGTCTTCATCTGCCAAAACACTCATGGCCTGCGAGGGCCACTACGTTCCTTGATGGGTGCTCCCAAGGCCCCAGAAATATCCTCAGACAGCCTGGGTAATATCATCATGCTCGCCTATGGGGAAAAGTGTAGATGGTGAGATCTTATGCTGAGTCAGCATCCGGTAAGCAAACCACTGCCGTCTAACTCTCTTGTTGCATCTTTGGTCAGTGGCACAGACATTTGCCTACTAGCCATAGCCCTAGAAGGTTGGTCTATGAGGTGTTGAAGTTGGCACCTCTACTCTCTTTTCTTCTTCTTCTTCTTCGTCGAACATGCCAACCTGGACAGGTTCTAGTTGAACAGCAACTGGGCCCCATCTTTCCTTGGGCACCCAAACTTGTTTAAATTTGGTCAGCTTCCGGGCCAACCCTCCCCTTGCTCTGGACTTGACACGGTCCAGCCTGTCTTAAGCCAGTGCTTGGAATGAATTCCACACCAGTACATTAGTAATCACCCTATCGGGTGCAGTCCTAGTCGCTTGGCTGTTCAGAAATACACGGACGCCTTCGATTAGCATGGACTTGCCTGATGTCGATAGCTGGCTTTGCAGCATGCCGGTATTCTTCCTAGCCACCCTCTTGGCAGTCGACGAGTGTGTCTTGTTCTGGGAAGCGTGGGAGTAGGCACAGTGGACATAGCAGCCCACTGTGGCAGCATCGATTGAGGTCGCCTTTGCAGCAGCAACTGACTTCATCTCTTGGACGTCTAGGAGCTCGATAAATGCCACCCTCAAGAAGTTGGGAGGCCTACCACTGGCGAAAAGTCACGGAACTTTGTGGGTGCGGCCAGGTAGTCATACCTAGCGTGAGTAGCAACCACCAATGGTTCGAATGAGACAGCCACTGAGTCAATCAGGATGCAACCTACAATTTTAGATTTAAAGTGAGTTAGAATTTTAGGAGGAGGCCATTGGGCCACTAATCCTAGCAAGAAGATGAAAGGTGGTTTAGTCCCACCGGGGGTGCAAAACTTGTCGGACGTGCTTTTAATTCTCATGGCATCATTTTATCTTTTATCGATTTATTAAGTGCGAAGGCGTGCCATTCATCGAAGTGACAATTTATTTGAGCTTCAAGACTGGGAGGGTCTGAAACCATGAGTGCACTCCGTCTGACCAACCAGACGATTGTGGGTATCAAGTCAGAACTAAGAACCCCCCATGACATAAAGGTCACGACATTCATTACGTCTCCTCAGAGAGGAGAAAACCTTTGATTAAATGACAGGAGAAGGAGCCCTTGGGTATTAAATTGATATTAGTTAAAGAGAGGAATGACAATTCCAAGATTCAATAAAAGAACCCTTGTTGAGGGGGAAAAAGTTGAACAAAGCCGGTCATTAACTGACCAAATCGCATATGGATAAAAGTCCTACTTTATAAATGTATCGGCTGGAAATATAGCAAGCTTGATATCCGGGATTAGATCCCAATGGAAATTCATTTAAACACAGCGGGCTATTGGCCCAGAATGGGGTCAAGCCTTGACCATGATGGGATGATCCCAAGGTTCAAGCATGACCTGTAGAGGTCTTGTTAATATCACCTTTTGCAAAGGGTCCAAGGGAGGTGAGAGCTTTGTTGTTGATTTTTTATTTTGTTGTAGGTTTATTAGTTAGTTCTCCCTCTTTTTGTTAACATCTTTTTTATCAAGGTTTATGCTAGCATCATTATAATATTATTATCTTGTTCATCATTTATTCTTTTTGTTATTATCATATCTTCATTTTCTTTTATTTCTTTTAACATGTAGAAAGGGCCAAACACCACTGTGTCGACGCGGGTTATCAGTGCATTGATGCACAAGCTCAGCTAGGATGCTGCGATGGACTAAAGAGTCAACACAGGAGGGGTGTTGCATTGATGCATAAGGCCCTAATTAGGGCCATCACAGGCTATCATGTAGAGGCGGGTGCTCAATGCGTTGATGCACAAGCCCCAGTCAATGCCCGCGAACAAAACATTTTTAACTTCTTCATTTTTTTGCTCATGCAGTGGATTGATCTTGGACCCTTCAGGAAGTATTAAACTCCAATCTTCTTGTTTCATTCTTTTAGCTTTTTTTCTTTTATTCTTCCCTTTTTTGTTCTTTAAATTTTCTTTCTGTTGTTTGCTCTTTGTCGTGTATAGCATGCATCAATGTAAGAATTACTTGTACAGGAAATGCAGGGATGCTTTACAAACATTTATGTAATGGCATGTAGAGCTCTATTGGTGCGTTTATGCAGCGGGATTGTGGTACGAGGCGGAGCTACATATTCTACGCATAGTGAGAGCGTCCAATTTGGCCTAACCCAATCTTCTTCAACTTACCATTCGATATACCACACGTCCCAAGTCATGGCATTCAGGCATGCATATGCAGATGTATGAGGTTTATTTCGCACATGTGGGACATGCATAATGCATGGAGTAATGATTTAATTATGCTCATGAAGATTGAGCAAATGTTAACATGAATGCATAATGCATTTAAGATGTGTAGCTCACTTCAGTAGGGTTGGCTATTAAGCAACAGCCAAACCTAAGGAAGGGTTGACCTTGGGTGATCAAAAGAAAACTACCAAGAGGCAGTCTAACATGCTATCGAGGTGTGTGTTGACCTAGCCTATCTCATACGTCGACGCACTGAAGGTTTGGTCGACCGAATTTGTAGATGGATCGACCAAATTCAAGGATTGGTCGACCAAAGATGGCTGGCTGACCATGAGTTGCCTACATGCATAGGAGGTCTGTGCACATAGCTCAATTCATACACGTGATTCAAGTGTGGATATCAGTGAACTGCTCAATGTTAACGAAATGCATGAGTGAATGATTTGGTTGTGCTCATGGGGTTTGAGTAAATGTTAATGCAAGGTCTATGATTTGTTTTATAGCAAAGCTGGTGGTTGGACAGCAAACGAACTCAACAGGAATCCACTTGGGGCCAACTGGAGTGAAGCGAGGTCGACGAAGGGTTCAAGTGAAATGAGGTGAGGTCGACACAGTGGCAGTAATGAGCAGATTAAAAGGGGAGGGTCGACCCAATGGGTTGACCCCTGTTGCAGCAGGCATTGGGTCGACCCCTATTGCAGTAGGCTTCAAATCACCCTGTGTTTAGCAAATGCATGACTGCGTATGTGAATGCACATATGAACATACTTGTCACATGAATATGAATCTTTTATCCATTTGACCATTTCTTTGAATGGATTGCTTTTCTTTCATTGCTGCCAACACGACATTTTTTTTGTCATCTTCCTTGTTCTGATCAGTTCTTGATTGGTTTAATCACACTGCTTACACAATTGTGCACTTAAGTCATTTGATTGCATGTTCAGTGCGAATATATTCTCTTCAGCATTATTCCCGGTTCAACATTGCTTCTTGCTTTTGTGTTTGATGCATCCATTTTAGTATTATGTTAATCGTTCAGCCCATTACTCAATTCATGTTTGAGCATTAGTTTTTTTTATTAAGTCCACAATTTTGAGAAAAATTGGGTAACACCTCCCCTAGGTCAAAGCTTTGGGGGTGAAAATAGGAAGCGCATCCACAGAAATTCTGAGATGGCCCCAAAAATCAGAGTAAGCCAAGAGCGGCTACTCTATATCCCAAAATTGGGCAGGGAGTACGACCTCGACACTCATGGTGGACAATAAACATGCACGCCGACAGAAGGCATCGGCAACCTTATACTATATCCCAGTCTTGTGTTTGAGCACAAAAGTGAACTCTTGAAGGTACTCTACCCATCGATTGTGACACGCATTGAGCTTCTTCTGGGCATGGAGAAATTTAAGAGCCTCATGATCTGAATATAAGACAAACTCCTGATGTAGCAGATAGTGCCTCCAATGCCTCAAAGCCTGGACAACTGCGTAGAACTCCTTGTCATAGGTGGAGTATCACAATTTGGCATCACTCAACTTCTCACTAAAGAAAGTAATAGGGTGGCTCTCCTGGCTCAAGACTCCACCTATACCAACACCAGACGCATCACAAGAGACATCAAACACCTTCGTGAAGTCAGGTAATCAAAGGATAGGTGCCTGGGTCATATGCTCCTTAATGTCCCAAAAGGCGGCAGTGATAGCCTTCGTCCAAACAAATGTGCCCTTCTAAATACAATTCGTAATCGGGGCAGTGACAGAACTAAATCCACAGATGAAATGACGATAGAACGTCGCGAGGCCATGGAAGCTGTGGACATCATGGAGCGTGTAAAACTCCAGCCACTCAACAATGGCTCGAATCTTCTCCGGATCGGCAGAGACCCCTTCACTAGATACAATAAAACCTAAGAAGGTAACATGTGAAGTCATGAAGGCACACTTCTGTGGGTTGGCATACAACTGCTCTTGCCTCAAGATCAAACAGACCTGCCTCAAATGATCCAAGTGATCTTCCCTAGTGCGGCTATAAATGAGTATGTCATCAAAGTACACTATAATAAAGACTCCAATAAGAGGTCAAAGGACTTGGGTCACGAGCCGCATAAAGGTACTAGGGGCGTTGGTCAATCCAAAAGGTATAACCAACCACTCATATAAATCGTCCTTAGTTTTGAAGGCGGTCTTCCATGCATCACCAGGCCTAACCCTCACCTGGTGATAGCCACTCTTAAGGTCTATCTTGAAAAAAATAGTGGCTCCCGACATCATATCAAGCATGTCATCAAGTCAGGGAATGAGAAATATGCACTTCACGGTGATCTTGTTGATGGCACAATAATCGATACACATCCTCCAAGTGCCATCCTTTTTCGGGGCAAGTAATGCAAGTACAGTGCATGGACTCATGCTCTCTCGAATAGATCCTTTCTGCAGTAGTTCATTGACCTGTCGCTGCAGCACAGTGTGGTCAGCGGGGCTCATATGGTAGTGGGGAAGGTTGGGTAATGAGGACCCCAAAATCAGGTCAATGGCATGCTGGCCATCATACATGGGCGGGAGTCCCTCGGGGAGCTCCTCCGAGAACACATCAGTGAACTCTTGTAGGATCGGGACAACATCAAGTGGGAATGCACCCTTAGAGTCGCACTCTACCTTACGGACCATGACAGCAAGAAGAAGACTGCCCCTACTGACCTCTCGCTCCATCTCATGGGGGCTAATCATCATCAATCTACTAGTCGAGGGCTGGCCTGCAAAAGGAGAAACAACCATTGCCTGGACTAGGGGTGGGGTACTGGTCCTAGGGGTAGAGGGGCACGAGGTGGTTAGGCCGACAGGACCCCTAACCTATGGACTCTTCAGTGGGGAGGGGTGACGAGTGATCTGCTGGCCACCATGGTCGAAGGTGTAGCCATTCGATCGACCATGGAGCGTGGCATCCAGATCAAATAGCCAGGGCCTACCAAGAATAATGCTGCCCCCCCTCCATGGGTTAGACATCACACCAAATTTCATCACGATAGGCATGAAACTATAGTGGGACTAGGCACCGCAGCCTGACAGGGATAGAGGTGGAGTCCACCCACAATACCCGATAGGGGAGGGGATGGTCAATAGGGGTAAGACCAAGACGTGAGACAGTGCCTGTAGATATGGCATTGATGCAACTCCCACTATCGATAATCACCTTGCATGCTTTCCCATTCATCCGACAGTATGTATGAAAAATAGTAGTCCGACGCCAGTCATTCTGGCCTGTGGCTGAGTCAGGGTGCACCTAACAACCCCTAGCTGGAGACTATCCTGGTGTTGAGCATCACCCTGATCATCCCCAATCTCACCAAAGAACTCGTCAGCGAGCTCCTACTCCGCCTCGCAGATGACAGGCATAATCTCATAGGGTTGGGACTCACTAGCCGTCGTATCCTCAATGACTAGAGATGAGCGGGTGGGGCACTGACTAGCAAAGTGGCCAAACCCATTGTAGCGAAAGCACAGTTTTCGAGCTCCACTAGACTCCCTGGTAAGTGGTCCCTTACCTTTGTCCTCCCGATGTGCAAGGGGTGTGGGTAAAATGGGACGAGTAGACAGTGTGGGAGCTGGTGGACGGGTGCCAAAAGAAGGTGGCTGGGGTCGAGGTGGGAGATCTTTGTGCCTCTTATGGCGCCCGCCTTGACTACTATGGTCTCTTCCACCCATCGAGGCTTCAGAGGTTCCTGAGGTGTTGTAGGTGAGGGCTGCTCCCACTCAGCTTCATTCTCCTGAGGGAGTGATTGAGGGGCTTTCTCCTGCTAGAAATCCTTCTTAGTTGGGAAGGGACTGCCACCTGCCCCATTCTTCACTAAGGATGTAGGAGGAGGTGGGGAAAACTTAGCTCTAGAGCTGGTCACTAGACTAGGCTGCTTTCCTTTAATTATAAATAAGAATTCGGTAAAAGAAGGGGTGCCATCATCTTCCTTCTCTTGTGTGTATAGGCCTGGTGGAGGCAGAATCATGCTGCCTTTAATCTTCGGCTCAGGTATCTGGTAGGACTACTCACCCCTGAAAATAATATTGTGATTTGTTGGCGGGAGACACCCCCATCTTTTTCCCGAATGGGTAGTGTGAGCCGCAGTTGAAGCTTCTGCTTGGCACACTTCATGCGGTGAGCGGCATGCTTCCCTTTCTTCGCCGTCCTCGGGCAGGTTGAATAGGGCAGACATGGTATTGCATGACAGGATAGTTTTTTTCTTCTTGCCCTCAGCTTTCTTTCGGCACCGATTTTGCTTGGCTGGCTCCTGCTCCTACAAGAGGTCATTATCAACTTCCTACGCCTTCTTTTCGTCTTTTCCTTCAAGAGCTAGAGCTTCCAACTGCTCCCACAATACGTGGTCTTTCACTAGCATGGGCATTAGCTTGGGTTGTTCATACTCATCCAGCCCGTTTATGTAAGCTTGGAGGCGCCGTACCTTAGGGCTTATCTCTTTATGGACAGGTAGCAGAGTTTGCCTCCTCTGGTTGTGAGTTGGGATCTAGATGACTACCAGTGGCTTTGCCTCTTGCTAGACAGGAACTGTGGGTGTAACATGCTGAGTGGTGACACCACTGTCTTGAACACTAGTCTCTTTAGGAGGTGCTGACCTCCTTCTAATCTTTGCAGGCACAGACTGCCATCCTTCCTGCTCTTAGATAGGTGTGAGGAAACAAGCCTCACAGGTGTGCCAAGTGCTGGCCTCGGACACTTCCTCAGGTAACTGTTGATAAAGTGAAATCATATTGAAGACTTGCCTTAGAGCCGGAGGTTCATGGGGACAGGGCAGATCCACCTAGTATGCACCCATCTGCAGTTCCCCTTTCTTTATAAGGCTTTCTATTACATCTTTGAACACGTAACGGTCTTCTATAGCTTGGCCGAGCATGCAGTGATATAGGCAAAATAGGGGATCATCTTTCTTTGCGGCATTAGCAGGTCTCTTGGGCTCGAGGAGAGTTATTTTATTGTATTTGCATGCCCAATCGAATAAGACCTACATTTTGTCCTTCAGGAATGAGTACAACTTCCCCATCTTATCCCTTAGGGAAAGACCTTCTTTCTTATCGGTAGGCTTGGCAGGTGGAGGGGCAGCTACTGCCTTAGCCTTACTCCTTTGTTGCTTAAAGGTCTTCAAATCAACAGTGTTGGCTTCCTTCGGCGCAGGTCGTCGATCAATAACTTTGCCCTTCTGAGCTACAGGAATGCCAGCTGCAGAATGTTTTGCGAGAAAGGTCGCAACTTCAGCTACCACGCCATTGAGACGGTCAAACGACCTAATGTAGATGCCGATTATCTTCTCCAACACTTCCCTTCTTAGGTTCTGCTTACAAATTTGGATGGCATCTTCTTGGTGAGGAGGCTGCTTGCATCTCATGCTGAGATTTCTCCACCACTTGATGTACTCTAAGGTGGTTTCATCATGTTTCTGCATGGTGGAGTACAATTCCACCACTGTGACCTCCCTCTCAGTGATGTGGAACCTTTTTTGAAACTTGCACTGCATATCAGACCAATCCAGAACTGAGCTAGCTGGCAGTCCCGACTACCATTCAAAGGCGAGTTCTGTGAGAGTGGACCTGAAGAATTTCAACAAATAGGCCTCATCTGTCCCTAGGTCACCCATCACTATCATGTAATAAGCAATATGTTCTTTGGGAGAACCCTACCCATTGAACTTTTTGAACTTGGGCAGTTTATTAATGTCGGGTGGCAGCCTCTTCACAGCATAATGGGGAGGATATGACACTTTGTATACATCAAAGGTGCTGAAATCACCATCAGTCTTTTCTGCAAGTTTCATTTTGATCATTCTCTCCACCATCAGCTTATTCACCATAGCCTAGTCCACTGGCTCAGGATAAAAGTGTGTAGACTGCTGAGTGAAAGGAGTTGTCATAGCCATAGCATACGTCACGGGTTGCACCAGTGGCAAAACTTGCTATGGCTGAGGGTTCACTAACTGAACCAATGATGACAGTGGGAAGTATTGAATAAGGGCCTTGCCGTGACCCACCGATTGAAAGGTGGTGGGTGTGGCCTCAGCCATATGAGAAGCTCCATGGAACGACTCCGAAGGCTCTAGGACTACCATTATTCTTGTCTCTATGTGCGTAGCGACTCTTGGATCGCTTATGCCCAGAGCGTCGTTTCCCGACATTTCAGTTTCCGTATATCTTGGTTTGACCTTATGGTTTGCCCGTTGTCCTGTGGATATCTCTTGATGTCCTATGAGGGCTATGACCATGATATAAGGTGGCCAGGAGTGTTCTTGTCGTGGGCAGTCTTCTATACTACTTTTTAATGTCATTGTCTAGTTCTGGTCAACCCGGTTAGACCCAATGGTTGACGTAAGAGCTTGTGCGTGTCTTGGCGATTCTGTCCAGTTCGAGACAGTGTTTTGGATGCCGTGGGGTATCGTCTTACCTCGGTGTTGAGGGTTCTTGGTGTTCCCTCAGGTCTCCGCATGTCATTTCCTTCGACCGTGTTATTTCTTTTGGCTTAGGATTCAAGATACTTGTATTCGAGATATATAGTTTCCAAACTGTCGATAGACTCAGGACAAGGCAACTAGACCTGAAACTACAATAATCCTTGAGTCTCACGACTCGGAGTCAAGATCGTCGCACAAAGCAGAACAAGTCACCAATCGGTCTAATCTTAAGCCAGGAGAAACGATACAGTCGAAGGAAATGACATGCGGAGACCTGAGGGAACATCGAGAACCCTCAACACAGCTGGTATCAGAGCATTATTGTGTGAAGTACATGGGAATCCGAGATATATAGTTTCCAGAGTCTTGAAAGTCCAGTACAGTCACTCGCTGGCTTAGGTTTCACGATTTATGATCACTTTGTTTCCATGTGTCGTCTTGTGCGTGCTGGATTAGCACTGTGCGAGGATGTGACGAGGTGCTTCCTTTCATCATGATGTCTGTCTCGATCATGTTGTACTTGGCAGAGTTCACCGAAAGGCTTGAGTCTATAGTACTTTGTTCGAGGTTTTTCTGTCATTTGTTCAGGTGGCTAGTGACTTTTAGCGTTGGTGTGATGGCCGTACACGTTCTTACATTGTTTTGGTCATCCCAGCTTGAGTATGCGTAGCTCCTGATATGTTTCGCTTTTGTTGAAGTGCTCGATTAGATTCCTTAGTTGAGAAGATGCTCAGGCGACCTAGGATTTTCCCTTCCTGGTGAGCTTCTGTTAGTGAGCTTGATGCTTCTCATCCCGTTTGGTGGAGTCTTTTCGAGGTAAGCCTTGGAATTGTTGTCTTAGTGATGCCTTCGTCTTGTGTCTGCTTAAGTGTGGACAGTGTTTAATGTGAGCCTGATCTACTCCTCGTCTTACGGTTGCATGGCTTTGGACCTAATTCTTATGTTAAGAGCTATGGTGCACTGTGTTCATCGTGTCGTGTTCAGTGGCCGATGTGTTGTGAAGGCTCGATAATTGTTTCAGGACGTGAAGATAAGCTGAGATTAGCATTTTTCTTTGGGCTTTGTGCTGAAGCTAGTGCTCTTCTCCTTTGCACTAAGGCTAATTGCGATCAGTTGTTCGCTGGATCAGTACTCGTGGCATGCTATTTGCGATTTTCATGAATTACAATGGCGTCGTGTATGTGCTGAATGCTAATACTGAGATATTTTCTGATGCCTATGTGCATTGTATGAGTGCGCAGTGGAAGCGTGTGGGCTGATTACCCATGGGCCGAGGATCATTGTTGTAAGATTCTGGCCGGTCTAGAGAATTATCTTTCTCGATGTGACTTCGTCTTGGCTTCCTGTGCCTTCATGTTATCTGTTGCCGTGCTGTTGCTGGAGTCATTCTGGTGTTGGCATTGGCAATTGTGAGTATTGGAGAATCTGTCGGCATTTCGACTGATTGAGTACCCTCTGCTCTGCATTTCTTTCTTGGGTGTTGTGTTCTCGAGGCATGATCGTGGTCCTTGAGATGCGTTCCCCAAGATTGTTGTTTATTTACTGTCGTGGGTCCTTTCCTTGGTGAACTGCTCGATGCGTGACTAGTCCCTTTTAGTCATGCGTTCAGCTGTCATTGTGCCTTGTTGTGACCTAGCTTGCAGTTGTGTTCCATAGTTCTGTGTCCCGTACAGAGCCAGGATCCTGCAAGTGTTGCCATCGTTGTCATTTTAGCGCTGTTTCTCTATGATTTTATGTCTCTGTCTTAGCACTATGTGGACCAGGTCTTGTCGGTTAGCTTTGCTGTACTTTTCTTCCCTGGTGAAGTTGGCTTGCGACTCGATCAGATGTCATATTTGAGTAAGGACTGACTTGATTATGTTTGTGGTCCAGTGCTGTTGTCGTTGGTGTCCTGTGTGCCAGGTGTTCCCTATCGCCTTTGGCACTGGAGCCGATGTTGTCAAGCTATCAACTGTAAGGACTATGTCTCCTTGCTTAAGTTGATGCTTATCGTATCTGTCATTTTGTTTCTTCGAGATCTGTTGCCGTGGCATGTGTCATGTCTCTTTCCCTGTGAGACGCAAGCGACGTTGCCCACTGTGCAGGGTGAACCATTACGTTCTCTGATCCCGGGATGGTACCAGCACGTCGTGCTATTTCCGAGGATCGCATAGGTAATTTTTCATATTTTTTTGAAATTTTGAAATTTTTAGATTTTTCTATAAATAACCCCCACCCTCTCTCTTTCTCTCATGCCCTCTTTCTCACTCTCTCTCTTCTCTTTCTCTTCCCCTCTCCTCTAGGCGGCCGACGGGGGTGATGGTGGGTGAGATAGGGACAACGTGAGGGCGAGGAGCGTGAGGATGGGGCGAGGATCGAAGCGATGGAGGCGGGGTGAGATCGGGCGCACGTTCGGGTGTCCGGTGAGGATTTTGTGGGCGTTTTGCGATGGATCGACATCCTCGGCGTGTGAAATCTTCGGTGGAGGTAAGGGGGATCATTAACCCTTTTATTTTCATTCACGCAATTTTGGTAGGCCGTGGTGAGCCGAGCGGGCTTATTTGAGCATTTGGGGGAAAAGAGCATGTTTTGGGGTGTAAGCCCGATTTAGTATTTTGATCGCATTTTTGGGGTTTAAATGGGTCCTCTCGGTGCTAGAGAGCTTGGGGACTAGTTTCCCCTTATTTTTCCCTTCACATGGGTGTGAACAGGGTGTGGAATGGACTTTCCTATCGTTTTCATCATTTTTGGGTTCGGGATGGCTTAGCGGTCCTTCCAGCGACCGCTAGGGTACCAAGCGGTTGTGTGGAGACTGCTAGGGTCCC
The DNA here is from genome assembly GCA_024336825.1 of Amorphophallus titanum. Taxonomy (NCBI): domain Eukaryota; kingdom Viridiplantae; phylum Streptophyta; class Magnoliopsida; order Alismatales; family Araceae; genus Amorphophallus; species Amorphophallus titanum. The sequence goes on along the minus strand of JANBPO010009603.1, from coordinate 85,626,637 downwards.
CTGTATGTCGGTTCGGGCCTTGTGATCACACGGTGGACCGCCAGGGTGATTTAGCGATCTGGTGAAGACCGCTAGGCTCTACTTTGCGGTTAGAGCATGACCGTTTGATCGTGTTTTGGACTTTTGAGGTTAGTGGGGTAGCGGCCCTGCGACTGACCGCTAGGCTACGCATAGTGGTCAGGCAGAGGACCGCCACTCTACCTGGCAGTTTGGGAGTGACCGCTAGGGGTTTGGTTCATCTTCGGCCCTTGCGGTGCTGGCTGAACCGCTAGGCTAGGCCTTGCAGTCCGGAGGAGAGCGCTAGGCTTCCTAACAGTCCAGAGAGGATCGCTAGGTGGTTTTTTGTGCCCGCCGTGTCTTTTTTGCATTATATTGGTCTCTGGTCAACCCAGTTGTGACCCAGTGGTTGACCTTTGGCATCATGGGCGTCCCAGACACTGTGGGTTCTGCGTTTGTGTTGTGGGATGTCCAAAAGTTCCATGTTACCATGGTTTCTGACCTAGGGATTAGGCCAGATTAACAGCGTTGTGCCGTCACGTGCAGTGGTCTTGACCTGAGTCTCGTGACTCAAGGACCGTTGGGTTATTAGGTCTAGTGGGCTGTCCAGAGTCTAGTGGCCGTGAGCCACCTATTTCTTCGTGTTACTCGAGATGGGTGAGTGCGTGATTTTCAGTGCTCACGTTTTGTGAGCCCCCACTAGTCATAGCTTTCCTACGCACGTGGGTGCAGACCCACTTGGGAGTGGTGGAGAGCATGACCCGAGTGAGATAGTTTTACGCTAGTTACTATAGGGCCCCTTGCCTTTACAGCCTGAGTCCGGCTGAGGGGAAAACCAGCTAGTGGACTCGATCGAGAGTAGATGGTCTGTGTGTGCACGTGTAGCTGGGAGCGAAGGACACGTGCTGACGAGCGCGACCCTAGCTAGTCCTTGTTCTGTGTTACTAGTACGGTGTCTTAGTTCCCACTGGGTCAGAGGGAGACAATTGAGGCGTGGACTAAGCCGTCAGTGGACGCATCTGGCCTTACTTCTGGTGGGCGGTACTCCCGTCACGTGAGGTGAGTTGTCGTGTTGTGGGTTTTCTTTTCCCATCTACGAGACGAGATTTCGTGTGTAGTTCCAGGCATTCTTCTGGAGTTGAGGTCTAGGGTTTTTGGTGAGCGTCACCGAGGCTTTTCCCTAGATGGCGTAGAGTTCACGACGATGAGGTCGTGACTGTGTTTTCAGACCACGTGATTTTGGTGTGGGCCCTTGTCTATAAGGATAGGCCTCCACGATAGTGGCGTCATGTCATTTTTCTGGTAGCATGACTAGGATAGTTGTAGTCTAGTGGTTCGTGTTCTGGTAGTCCCCTAACCGTGGGATCAGGGCGTTGAGTTTCGATACTATAGGAGTAACTGTAGAGCCGAGATTTTACCGGCCACCGTATTTACTATTCTATTGTTACTGTTGTTCTTGCTACTGTTGCTACTTTCTGTTACCGCCGTTATTTTCGATTGGGGTTCCGCAGGACCTCTATTGAGCCAATGATAGGAGGCTCACCCCTGGATTTCAGGTGCTGCAGTTCTTCCTCGAGGTTCGAGGGTGTTGCGCGGAGGTTCTTAATTGTCAGCTCGTCAGGCCGAGTGTTCACTCGGCATGCAGTACATTTTACTATTTTAGACTATACTTTCTATTGGTCTGGACTCTGTTGAAGTTATCCTCACTAACCCTTCAGGGGCCTCATCAGCCTCTTGGGTGGCGTCCCCAGTTCATGGTGGCGATAATTCGATACTTATATCGGGTTATCGATACCCTGAGCTCTGGGTCGTTACAGATATGCTGGCCCTTCAGTTCAAGATTCAAGATTTTATCTGTCGCATGTCGATCCGCGTCATGGTTTCTGGATATTTTGGGGATGACGAGCTTCCACCACCTATGACGGTTTCCAAGGAGAGTTCTCTTGCACTGGTGCCAGTTTCATCTCAAGCAAGATCGAGGGCAATCTCATTGCTCGCTGGAGGTTCAACCATGGATGCTATTATTTCTTCTCGCTCCATTCTTATTCAAATAACTAGCTAAGAGAGGTTCTCCACCCAAAATATGCTAGCCCATATGGCTGCCAAGGAAATTTTGAGTGCTATGTTCAAGGGGCAGTTTGCCATGTTCTCAAGATTCTCCAAGGACATTCGGCACTTTTTATGCAATCTCCCTCGGTTTATCAGCAAGCCGGCCTCGTCAACGTAGTGTATTACTCTCCCTCAGTTTCACCCTTCTCTTTTATCGAGGGAGTTGTGCTTCAAGCCCGATTGCCGAGTGGTATTGTCGAATCTCCATATCTTGGTGCCGAGTGACAAGACTCCGTAGGTTCGTGATGCTCATTTTTTCAAGGGGTCATCTATTCAAGAATGTCCTGATGATATTAGCACGGGTTATCTAGGGGCAATTGCTCCAGCAAGGCTACATGTTCATAGCTGGGCCAGGCCATCTGTTAGGTGGACCCATTATTTGAGAAGACGTTACAAATCAAGAAGCCCGAAGGTCCGAGCCTGTGCCAGGCAGGTCCGTGTTCAAGAAATCTCTGCCAAGAAGAGGCGTCGGTGCAAGTACAAAGGCCACATGTTGTGCACTCAAGGGGCCACTACTTCTCCATCTCCTTCTTTCCATTCATCCTTTCTTCTACTCAGCTCCCACCCTTGGGTGGTGTACCTACCTTCTTCTAAACCCGCATCTATAATCTTCTCCTCTCTTCCTAGTTTCATGAGCCCCTGCTCTTATCCTTCCCATCGAGAGCCCCCGGATTCTCCTTACCTCCACGATTCTCAGCCCCGCCCTAGGCCCTTCTTTCATCCCCATCTTGAGATCTCTCTCGATTCTTCATCTCCTATATCCCCGGGCTCTGCTTCTGATTTTTCTCTAACCCTATCGGATGACCATTATTCTCCTTCTCCGACCCTGTTGTATGATCTCTCCTTTTCTTCTTCATCTTTGCAGCAATCTTCTCATTATCTTTCTATTCCTTTTGTCTCACCCTTTTGGGGCCATCACCCTTTCTCTTGCTATTTTTGAGGCTTTAGCCCACCTTGATCTCGGTTAATCCTTGTTTATTCTGTATCTGGTTCCTTGTTATCAGGATCTCCGTGTCTTAACAAGGGAGTTCTACCCCTCGTCTCTCTTCCTTTTTATTCTTCTTAGTCTAGTTTGGTGTCTACCACTCCTCCGTGTAGAGGAATCTTTGATCCTTTGCTGCCCTTCCATCTTCATCGTGTCAAGCAAGGAACACAAAGCTCGCACAACTTAAGGTCGCTTTAGGACACTGCTTCCACTTCATGGATTTGCAAGGCATCCCTTATATTGTACAAGAATATGTTATCATTGTTATCACTCTTATTATTCATGCGCATGGTTATAATACTAGATCAACATGGTTGAGAGGTTTAGGTCTAGTTTAGTTTGGTCTTGTCCAGTCAAATGAATCTTCTTCTGGAGCACTCTTAGGCTAGTGATAACTCCGTGCTGGGAGTCTGGTTTCTTTCCCCGATCGTTGAGGGCATCCCTTTTAGCATGGGTTTTTCATACACTTCACGGCAAGCTATAGCCGATCCCTTTAGGGCACATCGTTTCTACTTTGGCCATACCTGGGTATACACAAAGGCCTTTTCTTTTCTCTACTCGGCTGAGTGCAGGGGCAAGAGATTGATGGATGAGATGACCAACCTAGGTGTCCCCAATACGAGAGAGGTCTCAAATAGGGACAGTCTTGACCCTCAAAAGTGAGTCTTGTGAGGTTAAAGGAATCCAATAAGGTATGCTCTGATGCCAAGTTTGGGGTCCTAGAGGATGATCTAGAGGGGGGTGAGTAGATCGATCACCCAATTAAAACTAACTACAGCAGCAGCAGTTATGGAATAAAATCAAGCTACTGTAGGACGAACAGAAAAACACTCAATCACAATCGTAGCAGAACAAATCAAGTAAATCGGCGCTTACTCGATCATAAACATGCATCAAGCCCGAATGGGAAGAATGAATACGATGCACACAAATCACAGATCTATCACACTGGAGACTCAGAAACTTTTAGGTGGTCCAACCTCAATCTAGAGGTCTACGTCCACCCCACACTTAAACCAGAGTGTGGCTTCACCATCGCGAAGTTTAGAAGTCTGCTTCTACAGTGATGCAATCTGATCAGTGGCTCCCTCAGCAATGACCCTCTGTTGATTGGCAGTTTCTGTGGAGGCTTGCAGCGCAGTGTGGCCCTCTTTCCGTTGAAGCTTCAGGGCGGTCAATTGATCTCTCAGACCTTGATCAATAAATTCCCACCGATTTACATACTTGAGTAGCAAGATCACACGAGGCGTCCAATGTTGCATAGGACAATCGAAGGGTACGTGACATAGGCTCTACCAGCCCCCTCATCTATGCATAAGATAAGTCCCGGCGGGCCAACATAGTCTGCTTCAGCATCTCCAAATTCTACCATACCAATTCATCAGATGACTGTAAGCCAAGTGATGGTGTGTCAGGGAGATGAAATTCCACCCTGCTGTCGACCTCAGCCTAGATACCATCAGTAGGCTTTGAAGAAGATGAAGACAATGTTATCAGAGAGGAAGGCGGCTCCACCAACTCCTCTTCAAGCTACTCAATGGACTTAGTACTGATTGGGTAGGAACTTCAGGCTCGTCCTCTATTGAAGGGCCAAAGTCTTGAACTTCAAGGCCGGAACCTTCGGAGGTGAATTCTATATGTTGCTCTGGCTGCATCATCTTTTCTAGCTCGGTACCAACGGTGATCACCAAAGCAGTTGTTTCACCGACTGTTTCTCCCTCGAAATCTGCACCCTCGAAGGTGAATTCATCATGTTGTCCCGACTAGGCCACCTATTCCAATTCAATACCAACCTTGATTGCCAAAATGGAAGTGTCACCGGTCGTCTCGCTAAGCTCTGTGCTTGTCGCCATCTCGGTAGTAGCGGCATCAACTAACTCTGACCTGATTTCAGTGAACTGAGATTGAAGCTGCTCCACTAAGGGTTTATCGAAGCTCAGTGCTGAAATAGACCCACTCGGGAGCTTTAAAGCAATTGGCCTCAACACAGGAGTCGTGCCCATAATAGGAGTAAAAGTCATGGCCCTCACTTGAAAGGGGGAGAAGCAGTCATGGTGTCCACTGCTGGCAATGTGAGCCCCACTGAAACCACGGGCTCCTACAAGGGACCAAATACGAAAGAGGTGGAAGGAAAGAAACATGTCAGATTTCCCACTGTGAATGGTGGCAGACATGAAGAAAAGTCATGAACAAAGAAAAATCTCACCTCAACTGGCATTAGGCCCAACTCATTAGTCCCTGGGGCCTCCAATGCTGGCCGTGCTAGGCTTGAAGTGATTCCCCCTTCTGTAAGGAGGCTGGGCACACTCAAGGGCCCTAATGCTAGCCGAGGCGGGCTAAATGCGGGGAAGTCACTCCCATAAGAGAAGGACGGGGTATTAGCTCCCGACTCCAACTCTTGCCTCTCTTCATCGCTAGAGGGTTCATAATCAATGAGTTCTTCAGAAGGCGAACTCTCAGCCAACTCAGCAACTATCACGTCGGGACCCTCAAAGCGCACCGAGCTATCCAGAGCTACCTCCGAAGAAACCCTTTTTACAGCCAAGGTGGCCAACCGCTCCGAAGACTGTCAGGTAGATAACACACATGGAGCTGAGAACTTGGGAGAATGAACTACAACAAGCTCTGAAGGGGTGATGCCTGGCCAATGGAAAATGAGGTCGATAGATAAAAAGAAGAATAATGAAATAGAAGCATTCCTACTCAAAGTCCCACGAGCAACAACATTACCTTCGCCGCCATGGCTAGGTGTTGGCGAATGGAGGTCTCTTTCGACCAGATCAATTGGTACCTCGGTACCTTCAACCCCCTCGGTACCGTTGGCAGTTGCGACCTCCTCCATGGCTGGAACAGAATGGGCCGCTGGGTCTAAATGAAGAAAATAAACTAATGAAGACCTAGCCCATGTCCAGATGGGGAAGTCCAAAGAAGTGTAGCTATCAAAGAGGGTGTCTACTCTCGCGTCATCTCAAATTCCTCAAAGGAGGGGACGGCTAGTAATAGAACACTGGGTTCTACTGTCGCCTGCTTCTCTTGTTCAGAGACCTCCGCTCGAGCCTTCTAAGCCCGAGAAATGGCCTCCTTCACCCAAGATCTTTCACGTTTCTGAGACCCTCTGGAAGGCAATGGCGTAGTGGTCGGAGCCACGACCGAGGGTTCAAAATAGCCAGGCTTCTGCACCTTGGAAATCAACTTTTGGTATTCCAAAGTTGTTTTGGAATCCAGGAAATCCACAGAAGAAATGTGGGCACCCAGTGATTATGCAAAGGATATGCATATATGATAGAAACGCAGAGAGTGATCTAGAAGGGGGGATGAATAGATCACCACTATTTCAAAACTAGAGAACCAAATATCGCGCAAGATGATATGAGAGATGAGACGCAAGGCTCTTCACACTTGACAGGAAGATGCGCACTCACGAAATGAATGCTCCAGCTAGCAATCGGTGATACACAGCATTCTTGCTTCACTCCTAATTTTTTTGTTATTTCTTCTTCCCTATAAAGCCCATAGTGTGGCATGAAGAATGAGCCACCAGATTCAATTATCTCCTTTAAGATTCCATCTTCTATGCCAGTTGTCAAGCAATTGTTGCACACTCTCTTGGGGTCGAATAGTGCAGTGGATCCTATTAACGATCTTCGTCCATACCTCCCTTGTAAATGCACATCCTGTGACCAGGTGATTTATACTTTTTTCCTCATACCCGCATAGGCAACAAAGGGTGGGTATGCCTTTTGGAAAGAAGCAATCCTATCACATGTGGGCAGCAGGCCATATGACATCATCCATATTAGCAACATGACTTTGAGGGGGATCTTGGGAGACCAAATATGTGGTGCCAGGTGGTGGCGCACTTCACCATTTGAGATGAAAGAGTAAGCTGACCTCACTGAAAAGCCTACCTTTTTTTCCCATGTCCACCACCACATGTCGACCTTGCTTGGCAGCAGAGTGTAGTCTAGAAGAAACAATAGGAATCCCTCCAGTTGGTCCATGTCATATGGTCATATTCTTCCTAAATGTCACCCCCCCCCAAAGTAGTGTATCAAAGGTGTGGGCCACCGATGCCAAAAGTGCAGCTGATATCACAAAGAGCTTCACGAATGTTGTCTCTAGGCTGAACTCCCTGCACCTTCTATCTTTCCAGAACTGATACTTCTATCCATTGTTGAATTGGTTATGTCTCCGCACTGAAAGATGCCTCTCCAAATGGATGAAATACGATGTCTAGATGCTGGTATCAAGTCCCAATCCCTAACTCTGTTGTAGTACCTTTGCTTGACAACTTGTAGCTATTGACCACTCTTATTGGATCTAAGTTTCCACAGTCATTTGCATAGGAGCCAAGTTGAAATCTCTAATGTTTTTGATATCTACTCCTCCCATGTCTTTACTCTTACATACTTTGCCCTAAGAGATGTCATGCCAGCCCTGGCAAGTGTCTCCATTACCATGCCAGAAGAAACGTGCTTGGATAGATTCTAATTTCTTGACCACTGTCTTCGTGATCCGAAAGTTGGACAAGTAATATATTAGAAGGCTATCCAACCCAAATTTACACAACACCATTCTCCCCCCATACAATAGTAGCCTCTTCTTTCATCATGCCAGTCTGGACTCATCCTTATACGCCACACTGCCAATCGCTGCGAGGTAAAGCCCCTAGAGATAGCGAGAGGCCCAGATAGGAGAAAGGGAATTCTCGTATCTGACAACCTAATATGAATGCTGCTATCTTGAGGGGTCTTTCCTCCATGTTCACCCCAATAATACTGCTCTTGTTGAAATTCATCTTCATCCCACCGACATCGTCTAGCAGCTTCAGCATCAACCTGGCTACATATAGTTGGCTCTCATTTCTGCTAGAAACAGGATGGTATCATCGGCATACTATAGATGGGTGATGCCCATACTATCGGGCCCCGGCTAGAAGCCTCTAATCAATTTTGTTGCTTACTCTCTCGCCTACATCCTGCTCAAAATCTGTGCTACCAAAAAAAAATAGTAGGGGGGAGATGGCATCTCCCTGACGGAGTCCTCTGCCATTGTGGAAGGGAGTAGTGGGCTGGCGTTTGACTAGAATTGTAAAGGTTGCCAATGAGACACATTCCCAGATCCACCCAATCAAAGTCCAGCTTTAGAAGTACCCCTTTCTTCTTCTGGGTCTTCAAGACATACAAGCATTCATATGCAATTAGAAAGTTTTCTTGAATGTGTCGTCCCTTGATTAAGGCCCTTTGGTTTCCACTAACCACTCTGTCCATCACACTGTTTAATCCCCTGGCCAGCAGCTTGGTGGCTATCTTGTATCCTCTATTCAACAAGCTGAAGGGTTTGTAATCTAAGAAGCTTTGTGCTCCTTGCTCTTTGGGGATGATCACCAAGAGGGTTTTGTTGATACCCCTCAGATGAGCCCTCCTCTCCTGAAATTCTTTTAGTGCATGCAGGATATCATCCTTGATTTTGTCCCCACATGTCTAGAAGAAGGCCATTGGGAAGCCATCTAGGCCTTGGGCTTTGTCTCCTGCAAGAGAAAAGGTTGCTTGTCGGACCTCCTCCTTTGAGAAAGGACAGGAAAGAGCTTCTCTCTCCACTGGTGAAAGGTGGGGAAGGAGGTCATCTGCAATCCCGAATCTGGCCATCTGATCTTCTTTGAAGAGTTTGGAGTAGAAATCCCTAGCTTGCACCATGATCTCCTTATCCGTTGTAAAGGTTTGCTCACCTACTTTGATTATTTTTGGAAGGTGGCCAAGAAACCACAATTCATAGATAAAGTAGAAAAATTACACAAGGTTACAGCCCAAACACATAACGAAAGAAAAGAAAAGGTCATCTACCAAGGCGGTATTGTCTAAACCAAATTGTAAAACCCAAGAGACTTGTCAATCGCCGAACATCAATAATTTAGGAATAATGAATGGCATATAGATATCATATACTCACCAGGGCCTCTAAGTTCGCTCGCGTAGCTGCAAGCTGGGCCTCCACATTGTGGAGATGGACTTGCATGTCCGCCACCACTACATCCCATGCATTCTGCATGTGTCACGAATTAGTTGCATATCTCAATAAGCATATAGTTTTTAACATGCATTCATACGTACCCCCACTACCCTCATCTGGGGTCGGCCAGCGTACATCTCCCAATAGTGCTGCAAATATGCCGAACTATCTGGTGCATGGAAGACAACTGGGGTCCCGCCTCTCTGCCAGTCCGCAAGCTGCTCTGGGAACCGAAGCCGCTATTCGGTTGCAACGGGACGCCCTTGGGTCTTCCTCCCGATTCTGCGTGGCTCCGTAACCTTGACCCATTCCTAGTGTAGGCCGAGCGTCCTCATCGTCAGCCTTAGCCGCAACGGCTCGATCTCGTTCAGGCAGTGAACCCAGATCTCACACCCAAAACGAGGTCGGCCCGCTACAACCCAAGGCTGACCCTCATTAGTCATCCCCTGGTATGGTCTCCACACCACCTACATGCATATCATTATCATCATATCTTCATAAAATAGGAAAATAGAACAGATTGCATCATGTTTACGCACGTACCAGTGAAACAGGGTATTCGCGAAACTCCCGCCTAAGTACCCTCAACTCATAGGTATGAGGCGCCCCTATCAAACATGATAGCCACCGTCGTGCCAGTGGGTAGGCATCCGCATCTCCAGGTCAGGGGCTAGCTCAGTCCATAGGCATGTAGAGGTGACTCCACACGTGCATCCACAATCATCATTACACATAAATACCAGACACAAAATAATAATAATAGAAAAAAACAAAAAGAAGAAATACATACCTGAAGAAAAGGTGAGAAGCCACTGACAGTCGTCTCACGACCTATCCCTGTGGACAGGTCGGCTATCAAGTGTGCCAACAGGGTGCGACCCAAGCATATCGTCCCACTCCGTCCAGGTCCTCCAGGATGCCGAGAAATCTACAGTTCAAATTATCTCCCTTCGTACCCAATAGTAACCTCTCGAGCATCAAGAATAGAAACCTCCTCAGATCTATGTCTACTCTCTTCCTCTGAGCCGGGTCCTGACAGTAAGTGGCTCGAGCTCTCAGAGTCAGCCTCTCTGCGAACTCACCTAAAGACTCTCCCAACCTCTGTCTAGAGTCTCCCAACCCCAATGCCCCCGTCAGTTCAGTGCGATATACCATCCTACATGGGGCTTCAGCCACTATCTCTAAATCCAGAAGCTTTCGTGCTAGCTCCCCGTAATTTAGGAGGGTCACCCCAGTCACTGCCTCTCCATCTACTCTCAACCCAGTGATCCTCGCCACGTCCTCTAGGCTCGACACCATGTGCCCCCAGGGCATCAAGAATGCCCATCTAGCTCGGTCCCATCTCTCCCTTAGCACCTGAATCAGAATCAAGTCAGGACGTACTGGCTCGATGCTGAGGAAGGGGCCGAATCCCATCGCCTCCACCCTCGCCCTCTGGAAATCGGGCAACCCGTGGTATGCAGCCAACACCTGAACCCAGGAAATGCGAGTCTGCATTAACCCCTGCAACAAAAAAAATAAAAAAATAAACATATGTCAATAACTAGCATCTCAGTTAACCAGTTAACCAATTAAAAAAAGAAAAACCATCACTGGGTCATGCCCTAACTGCTAAGCGACGCCTGGAGATCTTCACCAAACCGCTAAGCCCTCCTGGAGGTCCATCGCCTGACCGCATGACTCGAACTGACATAAGGGGGACCATGGCAGTCTCCACATGGCCGCTTCACACCCGAGTGGTCTCGAGAAGGACCGTTAGGTCGTCCCGAGCTCGAAAATGGTAAAAATCGTGAGAAAATCCATTCCACCCCCCGTTCACACCCATGTGAAGGGGGAATAAGGGCAAACTAGTCCCCAACCTCTCTAGCACTGAGAGGACCTATTTAAACCCCAAAAATGTGATCAAATCACTAGATCCGGCCCACACCCCAAAACATGCTCTTATCTCCCAAAATGCTCAAATAAGCTAGCTCGGCTCACCACAGCCTACCAAAACTATGGGAATGAAAGTACTATGGTTAAGGATCCATCCCCCTATCTCCACCGAAGATTTCGTGCACCGAGCACGCGCCGATCCATCGTGAACATGGTGATAGAAACTCTGTCGATGCCCCAAGCTTGAGAACCGGCTTCACCACGCCACCACGCCTCGATCCTCGACCCGTCCTCACGTTCCTCTCCCTCACGCCATCCCCGCCTTGCCCACCATCACCTCCATCGGTTGCCCGGAGGAGAGGGGAAGAGAAAGAGATGAGAGAGTGTGAGAAAGAGAGAATGGGGAGAGAGAGGGGTTAAGGGGTTATATTACTGAGGACAAAAATTGCTATCAACCCAGCTGAGGCGAAAATCTGAAAAGGCGTCTCAGGCAAAATCGGGTAACCCCTCGGTGTGAAAACCCATAAGAGCGCACTGAAAAAAGCTAAAGGGGGCTAGCTCTAGCAAAAATCTCAAGGGTGATAGAGCTGGTAAAGAGAAATAAAAGCAATCTTCCTCCTCTCTACTCCTCACTGATGAAAGCCGTCAACCATGACATCCCACCGATGGCAAGCTCAACATCACTACACAACAATGGAGGCCACTACACCCCCGAGGGCTGGTCAACCCCAGTCTCCAGTTCCAGAGTTCTGCTACACACCTCAACGGTCAGTCGACCAGTCCTAGCATTCGGCTACACACCCCAGCGGTCAGCCGACCAGTCCCAATATTCTGGCTACAACACCTTCGCGCTTAGCTAGCCAGTTCCAGTTCTAGTTCTAGCTCCAACTCTAGTGCCGGTACTAGTCCCAGTATTTTGGCTACAACATCTTCATGGTTAGCCGGTTAGTTCCAGTTCTAGTTCCAGTTGTAACGACCCAAGATCTGAGTATCGAAAAGGAACTGGTACGACCCGAACCTTGGCCCGTCACCTACGAGTCTGGGGACTCGGAAGGGTTGAAGGATGGTGTGAGGGTACACAAGAATCTAAAATAACTGTAGAACTAACACAATTAACTAAATAATAATGCATAGAAATAAACAAGTACTCACTAAATAGCTACAAGGTACAGAATATCTCATGTCCAAAATAAGTACAGCTAATAGAAAGAAAGGAAGGTACAAGTACACAGGGCATACCTTGACTTTGGCAACTGACAACTATCCTTGACTGCTGGAACCACGCGGAAGAGCCTCATCTCATTGGCTCAGTAGGGATCCCGCAGACCCCCACCTCACAACGAGGAAAACATGACAACAAAGAAAGTAACGTTATATAATAGAAGTACACCAATAACAACAATAATAAACAAATAAAAAATCTCACTACAACTAACCGTACCGACCACGAGCCATGCCGACCAAACCAACCATGATCTGACGAAAAATAAGCCCGTACCTGCTAGAAGACAAGAGCACCACCCACTAGAAACAAGGCTGGATGCATCCCCTGATGTCTTACACCGCACCCCAGTGTCTCCCTACACGCCCCAGGCAGAGACTGAGACACATGACAAGTACCACAAATAAGGGCTAGTTGGGTTCACGCTCGTCAGCATGGGTCCGATGACTGAACCACGTGTGCACACACAGACCATGTGCCTTAGGTCAGGCCCTCTAGCTGGTTCTTCCCCAAAGCCCAGACTCAGACTGCGCGAAGGGGCCCTACGGTAACCAGCATAACAACCGTCTTTTCGGGTCACGCTCTCCACCACTCCCAAGTGGGTCCGCACCCGCGTGCGCAGGAAAGTTACGACTAGTGGACAGATCACTGAAGGTAAGACTCAGACTCACGAAAACCTCCGTTCGAAAGAAAATGGAGTGACAGTCCACCCGAGACTGCCCCTCAGCTTGGCAGCCCTCCCAAGACTGCAAAATGGGCCTAGCAGTCTCCCTGAGACTGCCAGGCTCAGCCAAGTGGCCAAGCCATGGCCGCAACCCCGCGAGCCACAGGGGAATAGGCGATCTATCGCCAGGCCGCTTCCCCAACCATATGGTCACTTGTTGACTGCAAGACACTAGCAAACGGTCATGCCCCGACCGCAACCCAGCGCACTACTCCCAACAGTCAAAAACATGCACCCCGAGGGTGCTCTGACTAGACAAGAGAAACGGTCAGCAACAAACCGTTAATCTAGGGTTAGCGGTCTATCGCAAGACCGCAACCTTGGCCTAGCGATCCTTGGAGGATCGCTAAGCCCAACAGATGTTCAAAACTGCTTGGTGGCCCTCAGGTAGGACCGCAACCCCAACCCGAGCACAGAAATGGCGGAAACGACAAAAAATTTTGATCCACGCCCCGATCATCCCCTGATGATGAGGAAACAAAGGGGAATTCATCCCCAACCCTCCTAGCATGATTCTATATCCCAAGATCGGCCAAAAACTTCGAGAAAGGAGAGATCCGGCACTCAAACCCCAAGCATGGATTTTCACACTCCCGGCTCAAAAACGTCCCTCTTGACCTCTCCTCGGCCTAGGAATCGCGGGGAAAGCAGAAAAGAGGGTAAGGATCCGTCCCCTACATCGGAGAAACCCGAAATCCACCGGATCGCCGTCGATCTCGAAATCACGTTCAAAAATCTCGATCTCCACTCCCCTCACCGCGAGAATAATATCATCGCGATCACCACGCCGCTGCCGTCGCTGCCACGCCACCACCTCGGTCCACCATCCACAGTCGGAGGAGGAAGGGGACGCCGCCGGCCGCCCACGGGAAGAGAAGGCAACGGTCGGGAGAGGGGGGAGATGCTCCAACTTCTACTGAGCATTCACTCATCCAGTTTTATTCCAATATTTTTCAGGGCGATGATGGGGAAAACAAGGGGGAAGCTCCCCCGACACCCCTAGCATGCATCTAAAGTCCCAAATCGGTCCAAAATCTCGTAAAACGACAGATCAACGCTCAAATCCTAAAACATAGATTTTCCCCAAAACGCCCCGAATAGCCCGCTCGGCTCACCACGTCCTACAAAACTCACGAAAAATTAAATATGCGAGCTAAGGAACCGTTCTCCTACCTCCACGGAAGATTCGACGTGTCGTGGACACCGTTCCATGAAGAAACACCCCGCGAAACCCCACCGGCGCCCCACGCTCGCGAACCGGCTTCGCCGTGCCCTCGTGCCTCGATCCTCGACCCATCCTCACTGTCCTCGTTGCCCACGCCGCCCTGCCTTGCCCTAGCCCCGATCCGTCGGTCGCCAGAGAGGTGAGAGTGAGAGGAGAGTGTGAGAGAAGAGAGAGAGGGTGAGAGTGAGAATTGAGGGAAGAGAGAGAGAGGGAGGGGTTAATATATAGAAAATTTTAAAAAATTTAAAAAAAATAAAAAAATTACCTTCGCGATCCTCGAAAGACGCACAATGCAGCGGTACCATCCCGGAGTCGAAGAACACAACGGTTCACCCTGCACAGTATTTCGAAGGATCATAAGAGAAAAATACATGTAAATCACAAACCACACTCCGGGATCCACAAAAAGGATTCAAATAATACCTGAAAAATCTGGGACATTACACTTACCAAGGTGGAATGTAACTACAGTATGCAATGTATGACCCTATGCGCACCGAAGTGCATGCAGAATTCTAGCGTAAAACTAAAAAATCAAGGTAATATTAAATTATGAAAACATGACAACATGAATACCAATAAAATGAGAAAACCAAGATAATATATAAGACAGCAAGGCAAGACCATAAACAAGTGGAACCAAGCCCTAAAAGCTAGGCAAAACCATCAAATCACGGGGTACCTGAGAGTCTGCCCGTAGGGTGCATGCAGGTTTCTTGCATCAAACCAGCAAATCAAGGCGAGATAAAAATATGAAAACAAGATAAAATGGATGCAAATGATGTGAAAAAGTCAAGACAATATAAAGGATGACCCGATGAGACCATAAAAGACAGGATCAGACCCCAGAAGGTAAATTAAATCACTAATGAACAACGTACCCAAGAGTCTATCCCTGGGCCTGCATGCAGATTTCTTGCATAAAACTTGAAAATCAAGGTAATGTAAAATTATGAAAACATGACCAAATGCATGCAAATGATGTGAGAAGACCAAGATAATACAAAGGACAATAGGATGGGACCATAAGAGGCACGATCAGACCCTGAGAGGTAAATTAAATCGTCAGAGAACAACGTGCATGTGAGCTTGTCCACGGGTCTGCCAGAATCAGAAGGTCTCCTGATGACTGCCTTCTGCAAGAAGTGGTCACCTGGATGACCGCCTTCTGATCCTAGAACTGACAATTGACCGATTTAAATGGAAAATACCTAGAATGCAACCTAAACCAGCAACACACACACCCAGCACTCACAAGAAGGCAAGAGCAATGCGATGGGCACTAGGTGTCCCACCGTGATCGCCAAAAAATCAAGGTTGTAGAAATTTAATCCACCCACCCTGAATAACAAATATAAGCATGAAAGCATGAACGAAGGGGAGGGGCGATGAAGATAAGCAAATAAACCGTGATCGCCACCAAGGCTAACAGCCCACAAAAGGACTAAGAAGAGATGAGAACGGCACTGCGTACCTTGAAAAATAAGGAGAAGAATACAGCTGAAGAAGACCGCTAAGGCATGATCACCCGCAGAAGAGGGACATGGGAAACGATGTGGGGTAACACCTCCTCGCCTTCTGACCGGCCAGAGAGTGAGGGCCTCACGTTGTGCTCTTGCTTTCCTACGAAACAAAGTCAAGACAAAGGCCAAAAACCCATTAGAAATCACAAGTGTAGTATCAATCTCGTATGTAGAAAATAAGTGTAAAGAAAGGGGGAGAATGCACCGGAGGAGAGTTTTTAACCCCCGTGAAAGGGAGAAAATAGTAAGTGTGTGTATTGTGAATGCAATGAGTGAAAAAATGAATTAACACGCAATATGATTGCGGGAAAAGACGATGCAAAGCGTGCAAAAGTGTAGGAATGTGCAGAATATGTAGAAAATTGTGATAAAACGTAGAAAGTAGGAGCAGAGAAATGAGGGAAAGAATGAAAGAAACAAGTCGTTGAGCGACTGGAATGAAGTTAATACTCCCCTGGATGGCCTGGGGTCGAAGAGTTGAGTCGGCGGTGCAGCATAGCTTTGCCCCGAACCAAAGAAACGCCCCCCTTCGTACAGTTGCAGTAGGGCCACTATTTATAGAACTCAGAAACCCTAGGCTCGAATTAAGGCGCCGACGAAGTCCTGAAATTCGCCAAGAAAGCGGGTGTCCATCCGCTGGGCGTGGAAGGCGAAGGCGAAGGCGAGTGGGTGCTGGTGGATCTGGGCGACGTGATCGTGCACGTGATGCTGCCGCGCATCCGCGAGTTCTATGGTCTGGAGCGGCTGTGGACGGTGGGCGATCGCGATGAGGATGAAAGCGAAGCGGCGCAGGTTGGGTGAACTCGCGACGTCGATCCTCCGCCCTGCGCGTTTTTTCGCCCTCTCCCCTGCGGCGACCGAAGGGAGTCCCCTTGCGGGTGGAGGAGGACACAGGAGAGGGGGCGGGGCTTGCGGAGAAGCTGAGGCGAAGCTTTCCGGCGTCGTGAGTGGCTTCGTTGGGGGTTTCCCGCGGCGTGTTTCGTTTCGTTGAAACTTCCCCGCGGCGTGTCCCCCTCTCCCCTGCCCTCTCCCCGCGGGGGAGAGGGTATTACGGTGCTTTTCGGCGGTGAGGTGCGTCGGTTGCGGCTTGCACTTGCCTCGCAGATTGGCCCGATCAAAGAACAATCGCCGATCGCCACGATGCGGCACGGTGTGGTCCAGGTCGACCCAGGGCGTGAGTCGGCCTTCGACTTCACAGTCATCGCAGAACGGTTGCTCGGCTCTCACCTGTCGACGCAGGGCGAACCATTGGGGGGTGTGGTACCACTGGCGTGCGTCCGCATTAGGCCTGTTCCGTTCCGCCTGGGCGGCGTGCTCCCGGCATCGGCCACGGGGGACCAGGGCTGGACATCTCGGCGCCGCGCAGGGGCGGAGGGAGGGCATACGCTAGCGGTCCTGTACCAATACCTGGATGCTCCGCTCCTTGGTCTGGGCGGGGGTCTCATCGGTGGTGATGCTGTTAGCCACGGCATACAGGGCACCCACGGTCCCACCCGAGAGCTTCACCTTGGTGCTGCGGTTGCCGGTCTGCACGCCGAGTCCTGAGCCTGTGTCCACACTAGTGAGCGCCGTGGCAGTCGACGGACGAATCGCCGTGACCGTGAAGGTGCTGCTCGCAATCTCCGCTCCTTCCGCCAAGGAACCATCCCAATCGAACTGCACGACCCGCACATCTGAGGGGTCCATGACGACCATGTCACCAGGGGCCACGGTTACCGTGCTGCTCATAGACTCACCTCGGCATCGGCCTGAATGGCCACGACGACGTCATCCGCGGGAAGGGCCACGATGATGTCCACCGCCGCTTGCCCGAGCACGGGAGAGGCCCAACTATCCGCCTCCCAGGCCGTCTCTGACCACGCGCCCTCAGCCCACGATGTCCCAACGGCTCCAGCTGGCATTTAGGCTGGCCCCCAAGGTGTCGACGAGCCATCACCGGTCAGATCGGTGGCGTTGATCTGCGTCACGTTGGCCTCAATGGGTGTCGATTCCGCCGCGGTCAAGACGGCTGTGGCGTTCTCCGATGCCGTCGGGATGCTCAGGGCCGCGATGGCAGCCAGCGTAGCGTCGTCGGCGCTGGCGAGGGCCGTCGCGAGCTCCGCGCTCGTCGGGAGGTCGTCCACGCTCGCCTGAGAAGCCAGCCCGTCGATCTGCGTGTCGAGATCCGCGGCCGCAAGTCCCAGCGCGGTGCGCACCGCCGCCGCTGTCCCCACGTTGGTGAACATCGCCGACAACACCTGATAGATGTTCCCGCCGGTCTGCACGGAGCCTTGCACGTATTGCAGGTCCGCCTTGATGTTCCCCTCGCCGGTTAGGGCTGCTGGCAATCTCGACTGGAGGTCTTCGGTATCCGCTTGGATGCCGTCCAATTCCGCTTGGAGGGTCGTCCCGGTGTCCACCAGGATCGCATCGACGTTGTTGTCAACCGTGGCGAGATCGGCCGCGGATGCCAAGGCCGTGAGCCCGGCACCGGCGGCGCCGATTTCGGCCGTGTCCACCAGAATGTCGGCTACGGCCTTGCCGAGCGTCCCCGCTGTGACGTGACCGCTGGCCGCTTCATCCCAGACCGCGTCGGCAATGGAGGCCGCGCTCGGCGGTGTCCCAGTCGCCACGTTCCCCAGGATCTTGCCGGCGGAGTCGTCCGTCGTGTGCCCGGTCAGATCCTCATCCCAGACGGCGGCCGCGATCGTCGCGGCTGACGCACCAGATCCGCTCGGGGCCTGCTCCAGGGCATTGGATGTGAACCGGTAGACCGTGCTATCGAGCTCCACGGTGTCGGCGAGCTTGTCCGTCACCACCTTGACCGCATCGACCACGGTATCCACGGTCGAGAGCGCCGAGGCGGTCGCTAGACTGGACAGGGCGCCGGCATCGGGCAGGAGGTCGGTCACCGCTTTGATCGCCGCGACCTCCGTATCGAGGTAGCCCGCGATCGTGCTCAGCGTGGCCGGGAGCGTCGTCCCCGTATCCGTCAGGATGCTGTCAACGTTTCCGTCCACAGTCGCCAGTGCGGCCGATGTCGCCAACGGAGACACCGCGCTATCCAGTTCCGCCTTGGTCGGCGCGTCGTAGTCGCTCAGGGCGCTATCCGCTTCGGCGTTGACATCGGCTTTCGCCTGCGTGGCGAGGGAACCGATGGATCCGGTCACATTGCCACCGACGTTGCCTGTGACCGATCCGACCGAGCCGGAGAGATTGCCGGTGATGTTCCCGGTAATGTTCATCGCTTGGTCGGGCAAGTTGATCGCGGTCAACCCCGCTCCGGCTGCGCCGATCTCCGCGGTGTCGGTCAGGATGGAGGCGGTCTCTGCTTTCACGGCGGCGATGTCAGCCGAGACCGACGCGCCCGCCGGCGCACCGAGACGTGTGAAGGCGTCCCCGGCTCGCGTGTAGACCTGCACGGTGACAGGGATCGCGCCGGTCCCGGTGAAGGTGAACGCCACGAGGGCGTAATTGGTCTCTGCCTGCGACGGCGCGTACGTGTGATACCCGTTGCCTTCGTGCGTCGCCGCGCCAGACCCGACCGATCCCGTCGCTTGCGTACCCGCATCGCCCGTCACGGAGACCGTGACCGAGCCAGTGAAGGCGCTGCCATCTGTGGCGCTCACGAGCTGCGCGCCGATTTTCTGTCCCGCAGTATTGAGAATCACAGGCCCGCTCCAATCAGCACATTTGAACCGCGCGCCCACGCAGCCTGAAAACCGCCAGTCGCCGCCGCCGATCCCCAGGGCGAGTAGCGCGGCACGCGAAGGAACGAATTGTCAACCGCCTGCACTCTGACGGCGTAGGTCGTCCCTGCGGTTAGCCCGGTGATCGTCGCCGTTGTGCCCGCCTGCATCGGCAGGCTCGTCCAGTCACCCACTGGAAAGCCGTCCTCGTCGAGCGCCACGTACTGCGTGGTATAGAGCACGGACCCAACCCCGCCACTCGCCGCGGTCCAGGACACATCCAGCGAGGTCGATGATGCTGGCGTGAGCGTCGGAGCCGAGAGACTCGGGCCGGCGTCGTTGGTTGAGGTCAGGACGACGTTGGTGTAGTAGACCGTGCCGGTGTTCGCCGGCAGACCCAGCGATCCACGGAACTGCAACAGGAACGTTGAATCGGTGTGCGTCAGTGTCGCGAAGACGGAATCAGTATCGAGATCCGTCACCGTCGCCACGAGTGTCGTCGGGAACTGTCCGCTCGCCGACAGTGATAGGCGGTAATTCTTTGTGAGACCCAGCGACGTCGCGTCACTCTCCGCGAGCAGCGTGGGCGAGCCGTTGACCACTGCGAACAGAGTCAGCACACCATCCTCTGACGGGGTGCCCGGTTTACTGATGATGTTTGCGAGGTAGTAGGTATCCTCGTTGACGTCGTCAGATGTCGTGCCCTGATGCCGGACGCTCACCGACCAATTACAGTGGCTGTCGGCCGCCGTCGCCTCGCTCGAATCGAAATCGACGGAGATGGACTGATCCAGCGCCGGGATGTCGAAGTAGTTCACCGCCCCGATGCCGAAGTCGTCAGTGGCGCGCTTGACACGCTGGGTATCTCGGCTGAAGGTGTTGCTGTAGTCGTGCAGACCCCAGCCGAGCATGTAGGTGCTCAGGGCGCTCCACGTGTCGATCGTGGTGTCGTCGCCAGTCAGGTCAAGCGTGCGGCTCCGGTTGTAGGCTTGCGGCGCCGTCTCGATCGTCTGGTACGGCCCCACCATTTCTGGGCGCGGCGTCGTGAAGACGTAGTTTTCATCCTGCGTGAGGTCGTAGAGGCCCCAATCTTGGCTATCCTGATCGCCGCCGTCCCATTCACGCACCGAGCACCAGGCTTCGACCATTTGCAGATCGTGCCGATGCCCGGCCGAGGCGATGAAATCCTGGTAGTGCCGAGCCCGCCGCTCCGAGCTGAAGGGATGCGTTGTCTCCTGCGCGGTTGAATCCTCGAAGTAGCCGCCGTTATATCCGACGCCCGTCTCTCCAATGATGATCGGCAGGCGGAAGTTATTCGGCGACAGCCGGTCCATGAACAACCCGGCGTCAGCGTAGAGATAGACGTGGATGTCGAGGAAGTCCACACCCACCCGATACGCCATCGGCACGTAGGTGCTGACGGTGGTGCCGATCGCCGCGCCCGTCGTGGCGAAACAGCTGTGCGTGATCGGCAGCGGCTTCACGAGCGCTTCGCGTGCGGCGTCGGTCAGCGTCTGCAGGTTGTCGCCGGTCATCGCCCACGTCGACCGATGGAATTCCTGCATCACATCGATCGCGACGACGTTGTGCAAGTCGGAGGCGGACGCCAGCGCGACGAACTCGCTGGTATACGCGAGGATCTGATCGTCGGTCAGGTTGTCGGCCGCGTACGGCTCCATCGCGCAGGGATAGAAGTACATCCCCTGCTCGGCCAGGTAGCCGGCAATCAGCCGGAACGCCGACGCAAATTGCGCCTCGGTGAGCGAGACGGTCCACGTCGCAGGGCCATTGTGATCGGCGTCGCCGACACGCACCGTCGGATCGAAGATGATGCGTGCGCAATTCGCTCCGAGCGACTTCATCAAGTCGATTTGCGGCCGGAGCCACTGCGTCCACCCGGTTTCAGTGTCGCCGTTGACGCCGATGTCACGAATCAAGTCGTAGAAGAAGGCCGGGACCGGGGTCGGGACGTTATCGTCGTTGCCGCTGTCGGTCGTTCGGTGGGCGAGGTTGATCGAGCGAAACTTCAGCCCGGCCAGTTGTGGCCAGGCGTGCGGGAGCTGCGCAGCCGCGAGGGTTTCGCCGCCGCCGAAGTGCGCGCCGAGAGGACTCGATCCAGCAAACATAGCTATTCGCAGTAGATGTCCACGCGCTTGTAAATCCCGGGAATCATTTGAACAAGAATTTTCCAAGAGCATTGTTGGGTGCGCCCCTCTCTCCTCCTCTCCCTCTGATTCTTCTTCTTCCCATGGTGTGAGACCCTCTTCTATCCCCCTCTAATCATCTATCTTCTATCTTTGCCGCCGCCGCTGCCGTCCGTGCCGCCATCGAACCACCGCGAGCTATCTTCCGAGGTGCTGTCCTGGGTGCTGTACTGCTGGATAGAGGCTCAAAGTGCAAATTTTCATTCCCAAATCTTAGATCTTCTGGAGCTGAAATTTTTAGGCGGCCATTCTCACCGGACTGCACAGGCCATTTCCAGAAACAAGGCAGCAGAAAAGGAGGCACTGTTAATTCTTCCAAAATTACGTCGGTGTTGATTCACCCGTCGCCCCTCCAAGCCATCAACCAGGGACCTACGGCCATCGTCCCGGTGATCCACTGCCTCCAGAAGCCTCCCGGAGGACGTAGCTCCTTTGTACGTCCGTGGTTGCTGTCCCGCCGACTAGAAAGTCACCGAACCGGATCCACCGCCTGTCGCCACACGGGACCCAACAAAGTGCTGCCCGCCATCCCAAGCTCGGTGCTCCCAGAGTCATGTGTAGCCTATTACCTCCCTACATGGAGTGGGCCATTATTTTCACTACTGTAATTAATTATTACTATTATGCCGGGAGTTACTGTCTTGGCCGGGATGTCTTCCCCACGCCCTGAGCGTGGAGGTACACCAGCTACCCCCCTTGTAGTTGTAGTTGCTCGCTTTCTTAGTATAAGTTCTTACTGCCACTACTAGAGAGCATGTTTTAGGGTCCTAGATCGTAACAAATCAATCACCGCTACGAGAGAGAGAGCGAGACCCATCCTGTGACCTGACCCAGGCACGAGAGTGAGTTGACCACCCTTGACTCGCTGCCCGTTTCTCAACCGTGCAGGTCCGAACGCTTCCCTCGTTAAGGGATGGACATGAGCTTGCTAGAGTCCTAGGTGTGCATGTCCAATTGGAATCGTCTCATCCCGCATCAATTCTGCCCTAGATCCAGACCTTTCATCTGAGTCAGGTTGGTTGACTTCGATATTTCATCGAGTAAACACCTATTCTGCCCTTGGCCTAAATCTCCTATCTTTGCCAGATTGGTTGACTTTGACATTTTGTTGAGTCAACATCTACTCTACCCTAGGCCCAGACCTTCCGTCTGAGTCAGGTTGGTTGACTTTGACATTCTGTCGAGTCAACATCTACCGCATCCCTTCGACTCAAACCTTCTGTATGAGTCAGGTTGGTTGATTTTGACATTCTATCAAGTCCACATCTATTCTGTCCTAGGCCGAGACCTTCCATCTCAGTCAGGTTGGTTGACTTCGACATTCTGTCGAGTCAACATCTATTCTGCCTTAGGCCTAGACCTTCCGTCTGAGTCAAGTTGATTGACTTTGACATTCTATCGAGTCAACATCTATTCTACCCTAGGCCCAGACCTTCCGTCTGAGCCAAGTTAGTTGGCTTCGACATTTCGTCAAGTCAATATCTATTCTACCCTTGGCCTAGATCTTCCGTCTTTGCTAGATTGGTTGACTTCGATATTCTATCGAGTCAACATCTATTCTGCCCTTGGCGTCATGACCTTACATCTAAGCCAAGCAACTCGGCGTCATGACATTTCGTTTAAGCTGACATATATTCTGCCATTGGCGTCATGACATTCTATCTAAGCCGACATATATTCTGCCCTTGGCGTCATGGCATTCCGTCTAAGCTAGGCAGCTTGGCGTCATGACATTTCATCTAAGCTGATAACTATTTTGCCTTTGGCGCCATGACATTCCGTCTAAGCCAGGCAGCTTGGCGTCACGACATTTCATCTAAGCCGACAACTATTTTGACTTTGGCATCATGACATTCTGTATAAGCTAAACAACTCCGCGTCAGGACATTTCATCTAAGCCGATAATTATTCTGCCCTTGTCATCATAGCCTTCCATCTAAGCAAAGTAACTCGACGTCACGGCACTTCGTCTAAGCTGACAATTATCCTACCTTTGGCCCGAAGCATCTGTCGAAGCCAATGAGCAAAATGACCCTTTCTGCCATCGACATCACGACATTCCGTCTAAGCCGACAACTATTCCACCCTTGGTGGCAAGACTTTCCATTTAAGCCAAGTAGTTCCGCGTCACGACACTTCTTTCTAAGCCGACGACTATCCAACCTTTGGGTTAGACCTCCTGTCTAGGTCAATGAACAAAATGACCCCCCCTGGTTAACGCCAACCCCCAGTCTCGCCAGGATTCACCCCAATACATAAAACCCTTCTCTCTTTGCTTCGATACTAATCCCATGACAACAAATAATCAACTTGTAGATGTTTTTATCAGACCCTTAAATAAAATATAATAATAATAATTCTCAAAAATAAGAGAAAAAATAGTAAATACTGACCCCTTTAAGCACGAAGTGAAAATTGGAAAACAACACGAGGTATGAATCTTGTGCACGAAGTAGGCAATTTCAAATGAAAGAATTTATTGTGCACGAAGTATAGAAACTTCAAATGAAGAAGCTTACGTGCACGAAGTATGGAATTTCAAGTGAAAGAGTTTTTCTGCACGAAGAGTGGTGAGGTTCAAACAAGCAATAGTAACTTAATCAACAAGGTTAAAATATTGGCAAAACAAATGCATAGTGATTTATATAGTGTCAGCATCATCAAAACAACAGGGAAAAACACAACAATTCCCAATAATAATTTGCAACTACGGGATTCGATTTTACCTCTGCGATGCTCAGATCGCAGCGAAGTGGAAACAACCCTCGTGGTGGTAATCAACAGCGCAAGTGCACGGCCTCTAGCGGTATCCACACGGGCACGAATGGTGGACTCTCCTCATCGCAACGCCCCACGAACGATCTCCTCCGCAGCAGCTCTATGGTCTCTACATTATAGACGAGAGGGAGAAGAGAGAGGAGAGAGACGGGGTGGCCCGAACTGGGAAACCCTAGATGTCTGCCCAGGTGTAACACCCCGGATCTTTGCCGGATCTTTATTGGGTCTTGGCGGATCTTTATTAGGTTGTTTGGATCCTTTTGGAAGAGTTTCGGATTGCTTTCGTAGCTCCCGAGTTGTGTTTTACTTTTCGTGTGGATTTTCTCCCATATAATCTACAGAACCCTACGGTGAGTTCATTCCTCAATTCATCGACTCGCGGACAATACAGCAGTGATGTACTCTTCGCGAGGATCGTTTCGACTATTTTTGCATATTTTCTCAATTAGTGTATTTTTGGCATGTTTTACGAGATTTTAGAATTTAAGGAAATATTCTATTTCCTTTTTCTTTTTTTTTATAAACCAAACCCACCCCCTTCTCTCTCTCTCATCACTCTCACGCTCTCACTCTCTCTCTCCCTCGTTCTCTCTCGTTCTCTCCCTCGGAGGCGCCCGGCTACAGACGAAGCGGTCCGCGGGTGAGGTGACAATGCGTGGGACTTGCTGAGACGCGTGGTGGAGCGAGGAATGGCGAGGATTTGGCACGATCTCGAACGGCGGATTCAAAGTCGATGGTTCGGTTCGCGACGGCGTTTTGGCACGGATTAGTCACCCTTGGCACTCGATTTCGTCGATGGAGGTAGGGAGATGGACCCCCTCCACATTCTACACGTTTTCCCTATCTCTGTGCGTAGTTTCGTGGCCGATCGGGGGAGATCGAGCTAGTTTAGTATAAACCGTAATTTTTAGAGTTTGTAGGGTTTGCCAGAAAATGGCAACCATTCGCGATGTAGTTAGTGTCAAACTGACCGCTGAGATGTCAGGATCCCAACCTCACCAGTTTCATGTCTGTTGGTCGTCATTTGGGGCCAATAGGAGTCTGGGAACCTCGGTGACTCAATTTGGGTCGATTCGTCAGAATCGCCCAGATCTCGCGATTTAAGGCATTTCGTGGCGTGCATGTGGTATTTTTGGAATCCTTGAGGGATTTCGCATCGTTTGGATGTATTTCCCCTACGATACGGCGTGCATGGGGCGTGGAACAGGTCGATTCGGCCGTTTCACTATTTTCATCGTCGGATTGGCATAACGGTCCTACTAGAGGCCGTTATGTGCATAACGGTCCCCCGATAGACTATTATGCTTCGTTCATCGATTTTTATCTTCGGATGTCTTGGAGCATAACGGACCAGGACCAGTCCGTTATGTGGAGCATAACGCCCCTGTCCAGGTGCATTATGGTCGGGTTGTTTTCGAGGCCGATTGCCATGTCAGCCCCTCGACGACCATATTCACCTCGAAGACTGTGTCAGTCGGTAAGCATAACGGACTCCTCCCCGTGCGTTATGGTTAATATAATGCCCAGGTACAGATCCATTATGGTCTGTTGATCGATGTTTTGACTGGGTATGGCGGTTGATATAACGCACCTCACCCTGTGCGTTTTGTGGCTATGACAGATGGGTTCTGGTCCGTTATGTTCCCTCGGTCTGTGGTTAATGTGTTTTTGTGTCTATTGGGTATAATGTGCCTACCCTTATGCGTTATGCTTGTATAACGTGCCGATGGTGGTCCGTTATACTTCGTTTGAGTCTGGTTGACATAACGCCCTATACGTGGTGCGTTATGTTGATATAATGCCCATATGCTGGCGCGTTATATCAATTGTATGTAGTTCTCGATCTGGTTGGCATAATGCCCCTCCCATGGTGCGTTATGTGGGTATAGCGCCCCTATGCCGGTGCGTTATAGTCTTGTTTGCCGTGACGATCATTGGTTGATTTTTGTGTTGTGTGTCCATCTATCTTAGGTCCTTGTTTAGGGCGGTGTCTGTCTGTCGGTGGTTGTCTGGATTGGTCGATTTAGGTGACTGGCTGTCTGTTGGACTGGACTCTATTGTAGTTAGTTGTTTATTTCTGTTATTATATCTATTGTCTTACTTTATTTCATATTTCTATGTACACCAAACCTATCCTTTTAGCCCTTCCGAGCCCTCCAGCTCGTGGGCGGCGGGACAGGATTCGAATGGTATCGGGTCATTCCTGGTATCCAGATCTTGGGTCATTATAGACCTTGCCACAACCCAAAAATCATCTCGCATGGACTTCATGGCACACACGAGAGTAGGCCAATCAGTCCGAACACATAATGCAAGATGACAACCTTGGCCAAATGTGATTCTCTCAGACCATAGAGAAGCTAACATGCCTGCGACAAGGCAAAAGATCTCCACGCTCGACTTGACCTCGAACCTCGTGCATGCTAGGAATCGCTTCTTCTAGCACTAATAAAACCATCGCTTCTCGTCAGGTCAACTCCTCCGAAAACACTCGCCAAGTGTCCAGTTGGACCACACTCACAGCATCTCCCGATGCACCACCGTTATAGTTCCTCGAAATGTAACTTGCCACGCCTCGAGCACTGGCTCTGCTGAGCACCAGCCATAGTCTGTCACAACAGTTGAGCTAGCCACTGCCACTCGGTCCTTACCTACATCTACCTCTAATCTCGGAATCAATAACACGCCAAAACGCTTATCGAGGAGTGAAGGAACCACAAAAGACACCAAGCTCGAAGGCTGCTACTCCTCTAGCCACCGGACATCATTCCCTCAAATCTGTCCATGTCCACACCCTTCCATTCTCGATTCTTAGGTCTTCAAAACATCCATCTCCTGAGCTGCTGCCGCGTGAACCACCATGCCAAGAGCCATAACATGAACCATAACTAGCACCTGCCAATGCTCATCCTTCAGTCTTGAACTCACCATGGAACCTTCACAACTCACCTGTCACCTCGCACGGTACACTCAAGGCAGTGCACAATGGCTCTTAATTTCCATAATTCGGGCCACTACCCAAACCACCATTACACAATCTCGAACCAAATCTAGAGATAACTCAGTCCATTCACACTCAGAAGCGCAGGACTTAGAGCTCGCTGGGAAAACTCCACCCAATCCTACCTCAAAATCTGTAAAAATAATCGAGATTGACACGTCATCTCTGACGCCTCAGAGCATGATAAGAAAATTAGCCTTCAAAATCAGTAGCTCACTAGGAAGATCCTCCGCTCATCCGAGCACAACTCTCGATCAAAGCACTCACTCTGCCACCTCAGATGATGACCTTGATACCTCAAGGGCTGGATAAATCTCAAGCTGGGGTGGCCAAACTCAATAATAGATCTCTCAGAGCACACTCACAGCCACTTAACCAAAAATAATTATAGCCAGCCACCTGACCTCGTTGCAAATCCCTCGAGCACAGCACCATGAACTCATGTCTTCCGAGAACATTCTGCCCAAGATGGCACAACCGGGGCCACCATCTCAAGGGAAGAAATCTCTCTATCGCATTCCTCAGGCCCCACATCGGCACTCCAATAGAGCAGTGACCACGTTCATAGTCCCAACTCAGCGCACTCAAGCTCTCACGGGAGAAACAAAGCGGAAGCCAAATGTAAAATACTCTGCCAACTACCGACTGTGCCGGACCTTATGGACTCTGATCACTGTAATATCTCGAATTCCCATGTACGTTCCACAACTTTTGCTCTGATACCAACTATAATGACCCAAGATCTAGGTACCGAGAATAACCTGATACCCTTCGAATCCTGTCCCACCGCCCACGAGTCGGAGGGCTCAGAAGGGCTAAAAAGTGTGTGTGAAGTACAGAGAAATAAGAAGTAAAGTAGGAACAACAACTATAATAATAATTAAATAATCTAACTACATTGTCCAGTCTAAACAAAGTATAGTCTACAAGGTAAGGAATGTACTCTTATGTCGAGTAAACAATCGGTCTGGCGAGCTGGTAACTACGAAACCTTCTCGTTGCACCCTCGAACCTTGAGGAAGAACTGTCACACTTAAAAATCAAGAGGTGAGTCTCATATCACTGACTCAATAGAGGTCCCATGGAACCCCAATCGTAAAACAATAGTGGTAACAGGAAGTCGCAACAACAACTGGAGTAGGAATGATAATAAGACAACAACGGCAACAAAGGGAATAGCCGTACGTGAGTCTATAAGCACGGTAGCCGATGGAACCATGGCTATGCAACTACTCCTACTAGAATGGAAACCAACACCCCGATCCATCTGTCGGGGGACCTCCAGACTATGAACCACCCTGGTCACGCCACCAAGGGAACCGTCACGACACCTCAGTCATGGAGGCCTGTCCTCACAGACAAAGACCCATTATTTGACCACGCAGTCCGGAACACAATCACAACCTCGCCATCGTGAACCCTACACTATCTAGAGAGAGAACCCTCGGTAACAATTACTAGAAACACGAGAAAGAAAGCGGTAAAGGAAAGATAAAACCTATGCCAGCTGCCGACTGTACTGGACCTTATGGACTCTGAGTACTGTAATATCTCAAATTCCCTTATACTTTCAGACATCTCTCACAAGACAGCTCTGATACCACCTGTGGCGACCCAGAACCTGGATACCGGGTAAACCCGATACCACTTGGATTCTGAGAGGCCTCCCAAGAGTGGTAAAGCTCCGACGGGAAAGTAAGGCATGTGTGAGTACATTGAACTTCCCGATAAAGCAGTAAATAATTCTATTATTATGATCAGGATTGCTAAATTAGCATAAATAAAATTATATTTTTAATTAAATAAATTAAACCACAATAGCTAGCAGAGTCCAGTCTAGCTAAAGTATAATGCAACAAAAAGGGAAACATACCCTCAAGTCGGGGGAAGCCCAACATTGGCAAACTAGCACTAAGAACCACGTAGCGCACCGCTAGACCACGTGGAAGAAGAGCAGCCACACTTGAAAAGTCAAGGGTGAGCCTCATGTCATTGGCTAAGTAGGGGTCCAATAGATCCCTACCACGAAACAACGCAGTAATAGCAGTGCTAAACTACAACAGTAAAGCAGGAGTAGGAGCAACAACAGCAAAAGTAAAGAGGAAAGTCGTACTAGATAGAAACACGACATTCGATCAAACCTCGACCCTCTAAGCTACTCCTATCGGTGAAACACGAATCCCCGCACTCATAGTAGGGAATCACCGAACTGATATAAGGAACTTTGGCTGCACTGCGAGGACATATCACGACACCTCAGTCGTGTAGGCTCATCTACCGAGACAAACCCAACTCAAGACCACACGGTCTAAAGCACTAACACACATGATCTCACAATCGTGTATGCTACACTAACCATGGGTAAAGCAAAACATAGAGTACCCGAAGTACCACGGGAAGGAACTCACGTTGTACGAGAAATCACATGAATCACGAGAAAAATAAGAGTCAACGTCCTATGATAGAAGTACCTCCTCACTAGAAGAAAAGCCAGATGCGTCCACTGACGTCTTACACTGTGCCTCAGGTATCTCCCACTCACCTCAAATGCGTTAACTGAGACACCGAACAAGTAACCAAGGAATAACAGTAATGAGTGACTAGTCAGGGTCACGCCTGTCGGTGCTGGTCCAACGTCCCTGACCACGTGTGCACACACAATCTCAATGTCTCGAGCCATGCCTCTGGCTGGTTTTTCCCTCCCGTTGGACTCTAACGACAAGACAAAGGGGCCCACGGCAACCAGCCTAAAAATTGTCTCTACCGGGAACTGCCCCGCCACCACTCCCATGTGGGATGACACGAGTGTCATCAAGCTACGACTAGTGGAGGCTCACTAGATACAGAGACTCAACAAAACCACCACCGAGACAGGCTAAGTACACACCTGTCACGACACTCAGAACACAACGTAGCACACAAAACTGCCACCAGACTCAAGGCAGTCAAGTAGACCTACTCACAACGATCCTTGAGTCACAAGACTCGATCAAGATCAACATACAAAGCAGTAACATGCCACCAATCAGCCTAGTCCCTAAGTCAGAAACCATGATAAAACACATCATGGGAGCAGCACATCATAGCTGGATCACATTAATCGAAAGTCTTCGACCCCTAAGCTGCTCATCAGACTTACAACTCTGCATAATAAGAAATACGAAACATGAGGGATCACCAAAGCCCTCAAACCATATAGGCATGCAAATCGAGATAACACAATACCTCTAAGCATCCAAAACACAGTCTCGATCCCCACGGGATAGTCCAGACACTCACGAGGTCACGTGTCAACCACTGGGTAACAACTGGGTTGATCGGAAACCATAATGACTCTCAAAATAATACGGAACACAATTCAGAATTATGGCACTTCCGAACACCCAATAGCACAGTCACAGCCCTCATAGGACATCCAAGACATCCGCGGAACTAAGGGCTAACCAAGGGGTCGAAGCCAAACCAATAGGAAGTTGAACCAACGTGAAAGGAACACCCTGGGTAGGTGACGGTCATCCCTTGGCCGCTACCAGAAAGCCCAGGCAGCTGGCAATCTTAAGAGGGTCACCACTTGCAGACCTGAATGGGCAGGAGGCAGTCTGGCGAAGGCTGCCTCTTGCAGAGGGTGGTCTTCCCAGGGTTGCCTCTTGAAGGTGGCGGTCTTGGCAAGGCTGCCATCTCTAGACTACCTCAAAAAACGTGTGATAACACCTCCTGGTTACGGTCCTAGCCTGACTGTTACTTCAAGGAGATGGTGATGGGGGCATCATTTACCCCCTCCACATTTTTCGAAGCCCGGATAGATCGTCATCATGTACCATCATGTTCTTACATTTCTTTGAGTCATGTCATGTAGCTTTTATATTTTATTTGAGTCATTTTGATGTATTATATTGACATATAGATTAATTGGCATATAGATTAGCTGTTTAAACTGTTTAGATGGGTTTACAGCTTTGCTATAAATGGGATTTATTTATGCCAATTGCCTGCGTACTTCTTTCAATGCATGCTCTAATTAATGTTATATTTACATGCCTGCGTGTTTAGTTGCGAGGTGGGGATCCGCGTGACCCCTACTGAGTCTGGTTGTGACTCACTCTTCCTACTTTCAGGTGGGCAGCCTCGACTTCCGGACCGTGCGTCTCAAGCTTTTGGTGGTTGTGTCTAGCATACCAGTAGTAGTCGGTCTGTCCTCTTCCTGTACATTTGACCATGGTATGCCCTTGTGGACGCGTAAAATTATGCGTCCATCTGTCCCGGTCAGTTCAGCATCAACAATAACTTCAGCTGAAGAGATGGCGGAGAACACGTCCCGTCTAGGCCCTCCGAATAAACAACACACTGCCGTAGAACCACTTTAGGAGTCACGACAGCGAAGAGAAACTAACCCCCGGGAGGCTCACGGTTCGCGAGCCCCGAAGAGAATCAAGTGGATCGTCAATCGGGCCCAAAACGGGCCTAAAATCTCCTTCAACGGCACGCCCACACGGGCCTTTGGCGGTACGCCTAGTGTGGCCTTCAGCGGCACTTCCAAAATCTCCTTCAACGGCACGCCCACACGGGCCTTCGGCGGTACGCCCAACGTGGCCTTCAGCGATACGCCCAAGATCTCCTTCAGCGGCACGCCCTGATGTCCCTTCGGTGGCACACCTGTGGTGTGTTCAGCGGCACGCCCATAGTGGGCTCATCAACGGCACGCCCTGCCAAGCCTTCAACGACACACCCTCACGGCGGCCTTCAACGGCACGCTCGTGGAGCTCTTCAACGGCACGCTTGTGAAGCTCTTCAACGGCACGCTTGTGAGGCCCTTTAGCGGTGCACCATAAAAGCCTTTCAGCGGTACGCCCCACTTCTTCAGCGGCACGCTCCTCCCCCACGACACATCCAACAGGGATGATCTTACGCCACTCCCCTACAGATCCTTGGCGCGCAGTGGGATGGCTGACGTGGCGGCATGAGGGTGAGGCACGCAAGTTACTCCCCTGTTAACGGGATGAGGGAAAGTCAAATCCTCATCAATGCACCCCCCTTTCCCGCCTCTACCGACCAGCCCACTACACCGTGCCGTTGGGGTATAAAAACCCTTTCTTCTACGGCCAGAAAAAAAGAGAGGGAGAGGATACGCAGACAGAAGACAGAGGGAGGGTAAGCAAAGAAGGAAAAGGGGTATCCAGCAGAAGAAGAAGAAGAAGAAGAAGAAGGAGCTCTTTCTCCCTTCAGCAGCCACTAGGGAACGAGAGGGTAAGAGAGAGAGAGAGTGAAATGTAGCAAAGGGGGGGGGAAGAGCAAGGAGCCGTCGCCCCTGTTCAACCTCCGTCCTCTACCTTTTTCTTTCCTTTCTTTGTCCCCCATCCCACCCTATGCTTAGTGCATTGTGATTCTTAGATGCTATGAATAAAACCTTCTTCGTTCTTTCTTTATCTTGATTATTTACGTTGTTTCTTATCGGATTGGAGTCCCTTTTGCACATTTCTCTACTCCTCTTTATGGTTTAGCCCCCCTCCTTTGAAGGGTCTCTAGCCTCCACCCCATTCATTCACCTTGGAGGGGAGTTCTCCCTTCCTCCCTGGAACCCCAGGCCTCCATGCCATCTCCGATCTTTGTCCCTCAAACGTCCATAGGTTTTCAGCCCCTGGTTCTCCTAGCTGAAACCCCTCTGGACAGTTAAACTAAACCCTTAGCCCTCATGGCCTCCTCCCTCATATTGGCCTCAAACCACCCGTTTGGTGCCTTCACCAGTGCATACACCAACCCTCTCCGCATCACCCTCACCGGCACAATCCTCGGCCGGTGCACCCTCAGCCTCTCTGGACCTTCCTGGCCGGTACACGCCTGAATAACTCTTCAGAGGCACACCCTTGGCCTTCTTCCCAGCGGCACACCCTTGGCCTTCTTCCCAGCAGCACACCTAGCCTTACTCTTCAGCGGTACGCCCTAGCCACCCCTTCAGTAGTATGCCTAGTCCTTCCCAGTCCTTTAGCGGCACACACTTAACATCCCCTTTCCCTTTGCCCAGTACACACTTGAGCTCCTTGGCTGGTACACCTCCTCCTGCCCTTTACCCCAGCTATCTATGGCCAGTCTGAGAGTTGCCTCTCTCTCTCATCATCCCCTCTGTGCTTTCTGAGGTTTCATTAAAGGTGTTTCCGTCCGCGGACGTCCACCTCCTATTGTTGGGTTCCGTCACTCCATGTGGGCGTGTTTCCCGCATTTCCCTTACGCCTGGGTCAAGGGGAGATGTTGCTAAATTTTTTTTGTCAAAATAATGATGTGTTAAAAGATAAAAGGGAGCAACAAACAAATGGAACAATAAGCGATGAGTCTTGTGGATTTCACCCATTTATAAAAAAAGTACTCCCGGTGTAACGTGACGCCAGTGTTCATCATGCCCCATGGTTTATAGTATGTTTCCGACCATCTGTCGAGGTGCTAGCGTCGAGCCCTTAGACTGTCCGTGTCTGCTCTTGCATCTTCAAGTTATAAATCAAGCTACTTCCACAAGTAAGATAAAGTTCAGCCAATAATAAAAAGTTCAAATAATAAGTTCCATGAGAGCAAATATCAAGACAAGAATGCACCAAACATGAATTTATGAGAGTTCAAGGATGAATTAGTGACAAGGTTATGCCACGGGAGGAATCCAATAGCATAACGGTACATTTCCATAGTTCCATAAGTCATTAATAACTTATTGAATAAGATTTTTGGGTTCTCGATAATCCATAGACCATCTAGGAACAAAGTAGAACCAACCCTTAGGTCAAACATCGTGTTAAACATCGTACAAATAGAATGTGGTCATTATAGGACCGTTTCTTGAAAATAGCAGTCAGTTCAAGACCGCAATCAAGTGGAGTAGATGCCGAAAGAAGGAACAAGTCGATGCGACAGAATTGTAGGTAGGACACGGTCGTGCCAGAACTGCCTTTATGAAGTAGCAGTCACCTGAAGGTCGCAGTCCGGTTAGTTCATAGAAAACACTAGTTTCACAAAGTGCTTTCTAGACCATTGTGTTATTGTACCCTTGTGGCTTATGGTATGGTTTATGATTTTGATGATGTCGAACACCATGAGTATGGTCTTGATGATGTAGAATACGGACTCATATCATGAGTATGCATGTGCATAGAATTCATGCTTTATCAATAAAGTCAATGTCACATGATTGATGTCCTGAACATGGTTGCCTTGGTGCATTAAGTCTTATGCTTAATGCATTTGCCTTAGTACATTAAGTCTATGCTTAATGCATTTGCCTTAGTGCATTAAGTCTTATGTTTAATGCATTTATCTTATGCCCTGCTGATCTCTTTATCATGTGATGATTTCTTGAAGAACAAGCTGTCAAAGGAAGGCCAGACTAGTAGTCTTCCTGGAGAATCGTCATGTGCACTTGAAGTAATTGTATCTGAAAAGCATCTACAGAAGAAGTCTAGATCAAGTTGTGATATGTCAAAGCAGTCCTAGCAGTGGAGTTTAAGTGAATAGGAAGAAGAAGTGAAAGGCAGCCAAAGTCAACTCACTAGAAACAAAGTGGAGTCGATGCAGGATGTCCACTGCATCGACGTAGGCATGAGAACTCAAGAGAACAAGCCATTCTGTCGAGCATCAGGACGTCGATGCAGGTGTCCACTATGTTGATGCAACATGCTCTCAAAAGCCGGTTCATTTGTTAATCTTCATTGAAGTTTCGATGCAACAAGCGACTGCTTGGAAGCATCTTATCTCCAATACACTCATAGCATCAGTAGACTGCATCAACGTAGCAGAACAACTAAGTGTTTACGCTGAAAGAACAGGTCGACGCATCAAGGAAGTGCATCGACACACCAATTCAAAGGCCAACATTCAAAATCTTTTGTTCAAAGGCTCTATCTTCATTCTACACTGGCGCTATAGAGGAGTGCATCGATGCACTCAGCTCAGAACCAGAAATTGGAAGCACAATAATGTCAAAGCATCAAAGCACTGCATCGATGCACCAAAGGTCATGCACTCGAAGATAACTGTCTAAGGGCTACCTGTCTACACCAGGTCGACGCACTAAG
Source organism: Amorphophallus titanum (assembly GCA_024336825.1). Lineage (NCBI taxonomy): Eukaryota > Viridiplantae > Streptophyta > Magnoliopsida > Alismatales > Araceae > Amorphophallus > Amorphophallus titanum. The sequence continues at coordinate 85,591,266 of JANBPO010009603.1, read as the reverse complement.
CCAAAGGTCAATACATGAAGAACGTTGCCTAAAGGGCTACTATTTACACTGCATCGATGTAGCACTGTAGTACGTCGATGCAGCTTCACATATCAAATGATCCTTTGCAAGCAGATTCTGTGAAGGTGCTTCGACCTGTCTTCACAGTACATCAAAGCAGTGCCACCTCCAGTGAGGCACGTTATCACTTAAAGGAATCATGTGCGTTCGAGCTCAATTGATTCAGATGTATTTCTAAGGAACCTGGGGTATTTCCAGAAGACTCTTGAAGGAATAATATTCCTAATTGCCAGATGGACCAATGGGATTTCAGCTAAATAAAACTCTTATCCACTTGGATTTGTGGAGTCCTTATTTCCTATAAAAGGGTCTCACCCTCGAGTGTAAGAAGAGGAGTGTGGCCATTGAAGAAGAGCCTCTGTAGCCATTGAGAGAGAGTGCCTCTGCTAGAGACAGAGCTGTGAGGGAAAGAGCCACAGTTGCAAAGAAGAAAAGAGAGTGAGTCTTGAGAAAAGAAAAAAGGGAAAAAGAGTAAGAACAAGAGCAGTTCCAGATATCCTGTTCGAAGAAGAATTTGAGTGCAACCGAAGCTTCCATTGAAGATATGATTTATTTACCAGTTCGTGGATCAAATCCAGAACTGTATTGCTTATTAGAAGCTACATTTACTTTGTGTTTTGTTCTTCATTTTTACAGGAACTTTAACGGTCTGTCGAGAATCCGTTATATTGGGCATAACGCATGGTACCTAGTCCGCCATGTAACTAGGTCATTAATTATTAATTTTTTGAATCGGTGGACTTTAACGGATTCCATCCAGTTCGTTATTCTCTATGGCGCACCTATCTGAGTCCGTTAAATGGTTAGCTTGTGTTTTTCATTTGTTGAAAGATTATGCCTTGATTAAATTGTTATTTTTTATGGCTAACCCTTTTGCAGCAAGCCAAATTATGAATGTCATCATAAAATCATCTGCTCGCCCACTCAGGTAAGTCAGGTATTGTATCTGGTTCCTTTATCCCTTGAAATGCATTACTATATGTTAGCTACGTTATATTATCTCGAGAACCGGTTGGTCATTCATATGCCCCAGGATCTGATGTTCCCCTCAAAAAAAATGATGATGATCTAGGCGCATATGTTTAATCGTTGGATAGGCCGTTAGGTTGAAAAAAGCTTAGGGACGATGGTTCTATCTTGCACGCCGTGGTTGCAGATGGTGTCCTGACTCTAGTTTCTTCAGTCTAGCAATACTATTCTTGAGTATCTTATTATTTTATCTTTTCTTTGCATTCATTTTAAAGATTTCTTTTTCCTTTAGCCCAGCATGCATCATGCGTATTTATTGAGCATTATTATGCTTCATCTGTCCAAGGAATCTCAGTAATGGTGAATAGCTGTGTCCGTGATCTCAAATAAGGAGAATCATTCGACTCTGAGTCAGAAGGTTTCCATCGGTCCGCTCACTCGGTCTGGTTAGCTGAAGGTTCCTGTCTGGAGTTTAGTTAATCATCTCTTTCCTTTCCGTTGCTCCAGCCGCTGGCCGTGTTTTCCTTTCCTTAGTTATTAGTTCCTCCAGACTGGCGTCATTTGGTCTACCATTTCCTTGGTGATTAGTCCAAAGTTTCCGGAAGATTCCTATCGCTTGTTGGTTTAGAACGGGTGTCGCTGCCTTAACGCCCGCTTTTCGGTCTACTCCACGTCATCTCTGCTTCATCTCCATGTTCCATTTCACTTTTGCTACACCTCCGCTCGTTCCCCTGTAAAGAGGATGTTAAGGAGGGGCATCTGTTCACACCCGTTTTATGACCAATTAGTTGGGTCATCTCCTCACTCATTTTAATGATGCTCCGAGTTGTTCACCCTTGTCGAGTCTTCTTGGGCAGTTAGAAGTCTCTTTCATGGGCCATTGCCTTCCTTGGTTGCGTCTTATCCTGGTTTTATTGCTAGGGAAGCACTTCCGTTTCATTTATCGCCCTGTTGTGCATAACGTATCACGACTGGCACGTTATAGTCATATAACGCACCTCCCAAGGTCTGTTATAGTCCTTTCATCATCTTTCTCACCGTCTCACTCACCGTCTCATTCAGCGTCTCATATTATGTCTCTATTATTTAACGGACTGATACCAATCCGTTATTTACATCATATAACGCCCTCGTCCTAGTCCGTTACCTTCTCTCAGAGTTGGAGGCCCACCGTCTCATCCACCGTCTCATTCACCGTCTCTCCTTCCGTCGTATTTAGCGTCTTTGTTGTTTAACGGATCTATGTTCATTCATCATACATATCACATAACGCGCATACCCCGGTCCATTATATCCCCCCAAAGGTCGAGTCTATCACCTCCTCCACTGACTTCCTCACCGTCCCAGCCTCCGTCTGCCTGGACATCTTCATTTCCATGATAGATCATCTTCCATCCGTTATATTTCACTATAATGCCCTTGTTCCTATCCGTTATACTTGCCAGAGTCCTAAGTCCAAACGCTTCGCCTGTTGTTCTTATCTTCTGTTGGATAAGGTCACATGACGGACTGACGATGGCGCGTTATATTCACATGGCGGTCTATCGTGGATGCGTTATGCCAAACGGAAGAGTTTTAGCAGAACTACTCTTCTCTGCTACTCTGTAGACGGATTGCAGAGTTTGATGTCTTGATTTCTCCCTCAAATCTAATCCTTAGAATCTTTTGTTGGTTTCTATGGACTCTTGGGAGAATTATCTTTAAGAGTTTGTCCATAATCCTCGTACTTTTTAGATGTTCTCTCTCTAACTCGTCCCAAGACTTGGAGGGTCTATAAATAGAACTCTTGTCTTCATGGTTGAAAGAGGAGATTTTCTGGAGTTCCCACGAAGTGCTGCTGCATCCTGGAGCTAAATCCATCCAAGAAAGGCTACATCCCACGTCCATCTGCTGCCTAAGTCCAGGGAGTATTAGCTTGAAGGGGCTATTTCAGCAAAGTTCATTCTTTTAATTGATTTCCCCTTTCTCTAAGCAATCATGGCATGTTCCCTCTTCTTCTCCCACGTTCTCATCTATGCTGCATGCATCTGAATCTTTCCTATTCTTTTAAAACACCCAGAGGGGTTAAAGAACCCAAACCTCCCCGGTATTCGGTATTTTAATTTGGGTCAAGGTGTGGGTCCCGTATGTTGGTCCATGGTCCAAGGGAGAATAGTGCATAGGAACAATTGTTGACCATGGAAGGAGACGCCCCCTTCTTTGTCCCCATGTGGGGGAATTAAATAATCCCCTGCCCATTTTACCCTTCCCTCCCCATAGACCTAAGGGTATATGTGGTCATTTGTCCTAGGTCTAGGGTTTACTACTTAATGTCTCATGTAGTCATGTATTATTTTTGGAGAGAATAATTGAAGAAAAAAATCAGATTTGCTTGAGAGCCAAGGGCGCCCCTCTCTCCCTCTCCCTCTCCCTTCTTCTTTTTCCTTCTTGCTGCTTCAGATCTGGAGCCAAAACCGTAATATTTCTGAGTGATCTTCCTCTCCTTCTCTTCCTCTAGTTACTATAATTGATCACCGCCACCGCCGCCGCCATTCGTGCCGCCGTGAAGCCACCATAACCCAAGTTCCATACTGCTATCTAGAATTTTGGGATTCCTAGATAGAAGCTCAGTAAAAAGAGCTTCTCATTTTGATCCAGACCGTTGGATGGTCATGGATTTCACTTATGTCGTAGCTCTTCGAGTCCTCTTCGTAACGGTGCCGGCCTCACTCCGATCTGACTCCGGATCTGGGCACAGGAGTTGATCTCGCCAGGTCGCGCAGTTCTGTCCCATGACAAGGCTGCAAGGCTGGGTTGGGAATTAATTCCCCCTTAATTACGCCGGCTCTGATCCAGCATCCGCCACTCCCGGATATCAAAGAGGGACACTCCACCGACATCCCAGCCAACCGCTGCTGCCAGAAGTTGATCAGAAGTCGCTATCCCACGTGTTGCGCTCGCTTGTTGTCCAGCAGGCAGAATGAAACCAAACCAGACCAGTGCTCGCCGACATGCTGCCCGTCAACCCAGGATCAGCACTCCCGGACCGTTGTTGTAGCCTATTACCTCCCTGCGTGGAGTGGGCCATAATTTTCCTGCTATAATTTACTATATTTACTAAACCGAGAGTACGATTCTTGGCCGAGAAGGTCTTCCCCACGCCCTGAGCGTGGAGGTATGTTTCCGCTCCTCACTTTGTCGTTTGCTTGTTTAGTATATGTTTGAATGCCGCACTTGCATGAGATAGGATTCCTAGCTCACTGTAAATTTCAATACCCCTATGAGAGAGGGTACATGTGACCCATCCAATGCCCCGTTCCGGGCACGGAGGAATGTAGACCACCCTTGACTCAGTGCTGATTTCTCAACCGTGTGGATCCGCGCGCTTCTATCGCTAAGGATGAGTCATGAGTTACGTTTCTTGTTGAAGACATTTCTAGTCTTCTGGAGATCCTTGGAGCCACGCTGAGGTGTTCTTATTGTATGTGTCTTGTTGGTTGCGTCTATCTCAGGTGAGTCGAATCAACATAGCGAGCCCAAGGTTGCATTGTTTGTCCGAGTCACACCCGTCATGCATCAACATGTGCTCGGACCTGGGCCTTCTATCCTCATCTTCTTCTCCGGCAGGGCCTCCTCGGTCTGCCTATCGCATATGGAGATCAAGTAACACCTCCTTGACTCCCTTTGATCTCCTCAGACTTCTCCCACTCCGCGAGAAGTGGTGAACTTCAACTTTTGGTGAAAGGAGGGGACGTCACGGAGGGTGCCGAGGATACCTTGTCTATGATAGTGTTGTACCTGATCATTCTGCGTATTACAGTGAAGTCCACTAGAATATCACATCTCTTGGTGTGGTCCCGAACGTGATTGGCAATGATGTACGTCCTTCCAGGAGGATGGTTGTGCTAGAAAAGCTATACAAGGGTGTATGCAGTGGCGCTATCCTTGACAAATCCACACACATAAGTACTAGGCAATTGTAAGAAATTACGTCGGGGTTGCTTTCATTATCCACTAAAATCTATCATACGGTACATTAGTGGATGGTCGTCGAGACCACCAAAACATCAGAATGAGGAGTGGTTACACCTTCTAGGTCTTCATCTAAGAAGACGAGTAGATCTTTGAGGTACTCTCGGATGGTAGTTTCCTGGTGGTTATTGTTGCCTTGCTCCATAGCGTTGGTCGCTGATGCATACCACCGGCATCTTCTGGAGCTGTCCCTACCTGAAATCGGCCCTCCAGAGATCACCATGATCTCCTTCCCGTTGGGTCGGTTGTCGATGGGCGGAGGGGTTCGCTCACACTATCGCTTCTCCATGGCCTTGGTGACAAACTTACTGTGGAGTCCTTGACATATGCGGTCCTTGATGGCACCCTTGAGTTGGATGCAGCCGGCCGTGTCATGCCTGTGGTTGTGGTAGAAGCAACAGTACCTTCTCTTACTTCTTATACTCAAGTCAGACTTCATCTTGGGAGGCCACAGGAGGAAGGGTTCCTCATGGATCTCCATGAGGATCTGGTCAGGAGGGGCTGTTAAGGGAGTGTAGTGCCGGTATTGACCCCTGTCTTTGTTCTCCGAGCTCTCGCGACATTCCTGGTCCCGTTGCTTCCGCTTGCTCCCTCCCTTGAGTCGGTGGATCTCTTATAGTCGGGCTGGTCTATCCAAGCCGTGCGACCGAGGGCTGCGGTATTCTCCTCACACCTCACGTGCTTTTGTGCCAAGGTGAGGAGGTCCGTCAGGTTTGCTGGGGCTTCAACTCCGAGCGACCATTGAAGGATGGAGTCACGGGTTCCCTGCCTCAGAGCGGTGGTGGCAATGCTGATATCGAGGTGGCATATACGGAGCACCTCCGCTCAGAAGCGGGATACATAATCCTAGAAGGTCTCCTCTTGTCCCTGCCTAATGGGGAGCAAGCTCACTGTGGACTTGGCTTCCTTTCGGTGGTCAATGAAGTTCTCCTAAAATAGCTTCTTCAGCTGTTGGAAAGAGGTGATAGTTCCAGCCGACAGGGACTCGTACCATGTCCAGGCGTTCTTCTGGAGAGTAGTGACGAAGGTGAAGCACTTTACAATGTTCGAGGCCCAGTGAAACACCAAGTTAGACTTGAAGCCATGCATGTGGTCGGCCGGGTCGGTGGTGCCATCATAGGGGGTGAAAGACGACGATTGGAATTTTGGCAGGATGGTGGCCTCCATGATCTCCTTGGAGGAGGGAGCATGGAAGTCCATGTCGTCGTCGATAAGGCTACGGGTCTTGGTGGTGAGAGGGATGTTGTCCAAGTACCAGACCTTACCTTGATCTCTTCATAATGACGGAGCCGCTGGGCCATCTCTTGATTGGAGTGTAATGGGCTACGTGTCCTTGATGCGGGGGAGCTGCACGGGCGCTGGGCTGGCACAGCAGAGGCATGGGAGGCTTCTCACACTTGGCTAGATTCTACTACGGTTGGACCCCCCTCTTCTGAGGTTGCTCAATCGGGACATGCTCTGGTCCCGTGGGCCTATTGAGGAGGCCTTGGCAAAGGTCCGTTAAGACCTGAAGCTGATGTCGCATCTCTGCGAGTTCGTCGATGACGCTTCTTGAGATCCTCAGCGGGAACTAGGGCCCTGGTGGGACCCACGGCCCCAGTTGCTACTGTTGCGGTAGCTCCCACGGGGTGCCATGGCTTTTTGATCTAGTTCCCACAGACGGCGCCAGAAAGTGTAGAGGCAGAAAACTAGTTCCTAATCCTCGTACCATACTTTTAATATTTATTTGTTGGGGAAAGGTCGTCTGGCCCATGGAAGCTTGCAAACATCAGAGAAATGGCGTCAGAAGGAGCCCTGGTCGTTACCCCAGGGGATAACCCTCCGATGCTTAAGTCAACACCGTGGTAAATAGAGAATGAGGAGGCATAGAGGGGGAGAGAGAGAGTTGAAGGGTGATTATGCAAGCCTGAAGGGGCGATCGGTCCTCCGCAAAGGTGCTCGTCGTGTCCAGTGGGCGCTCGAAGAGTGCTCGCTGGGCGGTAATGGTGCTCGAAAGATGACCGGTGCTCTGCATCGTGAGATCAACTCTCAGGGAATCGTAGGCCGGAGCCCCTCTCTCACTGCATCTGGTGGTTTGTTCTCTATGTTCTCTCAGTCGTGCATTCGCCCCCTGTGTTTGGCTAACAAGGGATCCTTTTATAAGGGTTGTCCTGGCGGTGGAGGCCTGTTCCTCGGCAAGGATGGGCGCAAGTCGTGGGGTAACGGCTCTCCGTGATCGTGAGGATGTTGGCCCTAAGCATGTGCTAGGACAAGAAGGGGGGTTGAATTGTCCCCTTTTAACAATGGTGAGAAGATTTTAGATCTATCAAAAATCAAGGCAGGGCAATGTTCAGATTAGAGAAATTTGATAGGAAATAGATCGCATGCAGAATTTCTACTCTCAAACTCACCGTCTCACACGATCAATTGAAGGAATAAGCAAGCAAACCATAAATAGACAGTGCAAGAGAGATTTTTAGGTGGTTCGGGACCTCACAGGCTCCCTACATCCACCCCTCACCAATCGGTGAGGCTTCACTTGCTTCAACCCGAAGCACACGGAGTTGACACTCCAAGAACACCAAGACAACGTGTCCAGCACGATCCACCAATGGATCTAAACCAGACGGATGCTGCACAGCTCATAGCTTCATCCACATTCACACCCGTCCACAGATGGTTCTCAACAAATGTATATTCAGAGTTCAAAAAATAGGAAGAATATTCAATACAAACTTCATTCTCAGAATATACCATGAAAGAATCATCAAAATAGACTAAGGAAGGCTAAGAAAGGATGGAGAAATGTATCCATAGACTGTTGAAGGCCTTGAGATGATCCTCCTTGAGCTTCGAGGTGAGGGAGGGTGAAACTCCAGCAAATCCAAACCCACACGACCCGGTTGTTGCAGATTCAGGTTTCTTGACTTGGAAACTCTTGATGGAATGGATGTAGCTTGAAGGATCGTTGCTTGAAGACGTCCCTACAAGGTAGGAAAACACATGAAGCACACAAGAAACCCTCTCCCTTCTCACCTGCGGCCTGGCATCTTCCTTCCTTCCACCAGCTTCTCCTACAAGAAAAGATGAGAACGTTAAACTCCACAAGGTGTCTTTCAATCGGACCAAAATGCAGCTATGTATACACAAGAGAAAATAAGCCATAGAGATAATAAAGCCCTTGCCAAAGCCTCTTCATACCACATGGAATAGTTTGTGAAAACCCTAAGGCCAATATGGTAATCAACCAAGCCAATCGGACCATAGTATAATGGGTTCAAAGTGAAAATCGGAAACTTGATCCGCAGCACTCAATGCAAGTGTCGACTCTTAGAGTCGACACTCGCATCACAAACGGTCCTCGCTAGACCGCATGGTTTTTTCCTAACGGTCTAGTAAATGACCACTTGAGTTCATAAACGGTCCAGTAAATGATCGCATAGTCCCTGACCTTGTCTAACCTGAGGTTTGACCTTTAGGTTGATTTTTCTAAGTTCCTAGTTGACCCTTGGATCATAGAGGACCCCAAACTTTATGCAAATGGACACATAATGAATTATGAAAGAGAAGGAATGTGCCGTTATGCTGCCAGATTTCTCCCGTGGCATGACCTCATTTAAATCATTCATTGAACTCTCATGATCATAAATATAATGATGGTCCTCTCCCTTCCTGCGAGCTCTATCAATGACATTAATCGCCTCATGTCAAACTTCTTCTGCGGATTCTTTGAGGGCCGGCCCAAGCGCCATTGGATTAGCTGGAGCAAAATTTGCAACCCTGTTGAATCAGGAGGGCTTGGTGTTCTTTCTCTCCCGGAGCTATAGCTGAGCCTGCGCATGAAGCTCCTGTGGTCTGCTATAACTACTCCCTCTACTTCTTCTCTATGGGCTTCTTTCTTCAGGTCTAAATATTTGGCCAATGTGCATTACTCCGAAGCATCATTTAAACAAATGAAGTCCTCGGACAGAGTAGTGTGGGTGCGGGCAGCTAACCTTATCTATCAGCACCACAGAGTTCTAGTTGATCCCACTATTTCCACATTGAGTTTTTGGTATGACAAATGGGCTGGTGTGCGCCCTATGAGAGATTTTATTCCAAGAGGATGTCTGAATTTCTTTTGATAACAGATTGACCTCTGTGGCAGAGGTTGTTTCCAACCCCCTCCACCCCCAATTGCTGATGGCTCAGAGATATATCCCTCAGCAAATCATAGCATCCATTCCTGTTACATCCTCGGAACAATGGATCTGGTGCCCTGTCGCGAGCGACAATTTCTCCACCAAATTAGTACGCCAGGCCAGTACGTCCGTTGATCAACTCTGGCCTAGTTTTTAGAAGAGGATTTGGAAAGCTCCTTTCCCTGCTAAATGGGCGATCCTACTCTGGATGATCCAACGCCGAGCAGTGCCCACTGATAATCATGTCTACATGTGTGGGATCTCTCTGTGCTCGAGATGTTCGTGCTGTTCCCTTGGTGACACCGAAACTGCTAGTCATCTTTTCTTCCATGGTGAATCGGCATCAGCTATGTGGGCCAACTTTGATCCACTCATTGATGGTATGGACTAGAATAAATTGGGAGTGCACCCTAACATTTTAGCTGCCTTCCAATATATCTCCCCGTCCTCTGTTCAAGGAACTATCACCCTCATCACCATGGCAGCTATTATATGGGAGATATGGAGAGCTAGAAACGCCGCAAGATATGAAGGAATCCCCATGTCAACTTACAAAATTTCACAAGAAGTTGTAGTGCATATTAAGTCCCTCCTACCACTTCTTAGTTGCTCGGCTGCCACAATACCCCGAAGATTTGGCCAGGCACTGCTGCGATGGGGGATTAACCCTCCCCCCTCGTCCAAGACTAAAACTGTTATCATTAATTGGATTTCTCCACCATCAAACATCTTCAAGCTAAATGTGGATGGTGCATTCAAAAGGAACATTGGTGCTGCAGGTGGGGACGGAGTTCTTCGCAACTCTAATGGTGACATAGTCGGGGCCTTTGCTTGTCGCTACCCTCTTTTATCCAGCCTAGAGATGGAAGCTATGGCCATGCGGGATGGGCTTCGTATGTGTGCATTCTACGGTCTGTCCAACTTTATCATTGAGTCAGATTCAGCAGTACTGGTTGGGATTATTCAGAAGCTTTATTCTTGTCCATGGAGACTTATACACAAGATTGGTGGCATTCATCGCCTCGCCACTAACCTGCAATTCACGTTAAAGCACACCCTTCGGGAAGGCAATAATGTGGTTGATTCTTTAGCAACTAGGCATGTACTATTCCTACTTATGTTTTTTGAAACAAATGGGCCGATCTCCCACGTGCTGTAAGGGGCACATCAGGATGGATAAACTGCATTACTTGTCCATCTGATCCTGCTTGGCCTAATTGGCCCTTTTGTAATTGTTTCTTCCCATATTAATAAAATCTCCAAAATTCTTGGTTGAAAAAAATGATCATAAATTGGTACATTCTTGCCTTGGTTGTCGATATCCTGAATTGTTGTTGAACTTGTTACATTGCTAGCCATAATTTATTATTATACTCGTGGACCTAGCTTGATTTATAGGTGAAGATGTAGTTCGAGCATTGATTGTGTCCAAGGGATCCATGCTAGCCCCCTCGGCTGATTGTCAGAAACATACTATAAACCATGGGGTATGATGCTACTGGCGTCGCATTGCGCTGGGAGTACTTTCTTTATTAATAAGTGAAAATCACGAGGCTATCTCATGCTTGAATTGCTACATGCTTGTTACATGAATGGGGCATGGAACGGGACGATTTGGCCATTCCACTATTTTGCTCACCGGTTCAGTGTAACGGTCCTACCAGAGACCGTCATATTATATGACGGTCCTACGATAGACCACCACAGCCGTTGGTCGTTTCGGGTCCTTCGAGGCTGGGGTTATGTGACTGACCAATACTGGACCGTCACATGACTGTAACGCCCCTACGGTGGTGCGTTACGTTCTGGTGGTTTTCGAGGACTGTGACTGTTAGTTCCTCGAAGATCGTGTCTACCTTGAAGACCGTGTCAGTCGGTTAACCCTAACGGACCTCCCCTTGTGCGTTAGGTTGTGTAACGCCCCTGAACTGGTGCGTTACATTATTCGTGTTAGGCTTTAGGCCTGTTGGCCCTAACGCCCTTCCCTTGGTGCGTTAGGTGGTGTAGCGCGCCTGGCTTGGTACGTTACATGGTCCGAGTTGTAGCTTTAGGCCTGGTTGCCCTAACGCCCCACCTTTGGCATGTCAGAGCAAGTAACGCGCCTATAGAGGAGCGTTACAGTCCTATTGTTGGCCGTGATGGCCGTTGTTCTGTTTGTGTGTTGGTCTGTCTTAGGTTTGTGTTCTAGGGCAGTGTTTGTGTGTCGGTGGTTTCTGGATCGGTCGGTTTAGGTGACTAGATGCGGTCTTTTTCCTGACTGTGATAGTTCCCTAACGACTCAATCTAGAACTACCAGTGTCCTTGTCTCTGGTCGCATAGCGGCTGTCCCTTGACTGTCGGGTTCACCTAGCGATTGAGTGGTGGTTCGCTTTACCCAGAGTGTCATCTTCTCTACTTGTGTATGGCTGTGTGTATCTGTGTGTTTGTGTCGTGTCTGGTTTCGGTCAACTCGGTGAGACCAGGGATTGACAGGTGACCTTGTCTGTGTGTTGGCGGTTCTGTCTAGCTCGAGATAGTGTTCTGGATGCCTCAGGGTACTGTCCTACCTTGGTTGCGTGTCCAGGTGTGCTGAGGGTTCTTGGTGTCCCCTCGGGTCTCCGTGAGTCGTTTCCTGCGGAGCGCCATTTCCTCTGGCTTAGGAGTAGATTGATTGGCGAATTGTTCCACTATCTGTGACGATCTTGCCTCTAAGTCATGAGACTCAAAGATCGTTACGTGAGTAGGTCTAGCTGCCTTGTCCTGAGTTGTCGGTAGTGGTTGTGCTGCCATTGGTGCTTCGAAGTACGTGCGATAGTGCATCATTAGCCTGTTTGTACTTCAGCACTCGTGTTCTGAGTCTCTGTGTCTTGTGAGCCTCCACTAGTCGTAGCCTTACGGCACACTTTGGCGTGATGGCTCTTGTAGTGGGGCACTTTCCCAATTTATGGATCTTAAGCTAGTTCCGTGGGCCCCTGGTCCAACCATAGCATCCTTTAGAGGGGGAATACTAGCTAGAGGCCTGGCTTAGGCAGTGGGCCAGTGTGTGCACATGTGGTTAGGGGCTTTGGACTTACGTCGTTAGACGTGATCCTGACTAGTCACTCGTATTATGGTACTATTTTGGTTCTGGAAGCATCTTGGTCTCAGCCTAGTCCTCACGGTAAGGTACGTGGACAAGACACTAGTAGGCGCAGCATAAGACGTCAGTGGACGCAGCTGACTATTTTTCTAGTGAGGAATACTCCAATCACGTGGCACGTGGCTCTTCGCGGTTCTCTTCGCGTTTCTTGTACGTCGTGACCTCCTGGGTTAGCCCTCTCGTGGCTTTTCCCGAGGTCAGTGTCTGTCACCCGCACGACGTTCCGGTCGTGTGTGGGGCAGTGTGCACGACGTTGTAGTCGTGTCGTCTGGGTCTACATTTCTCTACGTTTTCCTAGGTTTTCTTGTTGTTCTTGTAGGTCTTCGCTCTAGGCCTAGCGTCTTGTCGGCGGATCAGCAACACCTGACTTCATCAAATAAGAGTTTGCCCTTCTGTCATTGCTTGGAGTAGTTCAGGGAGCCGAGGTTAGTTTGGTAGTCGCGCCTATTCGGTACGGCTCTTTCCCTTAGCTCCCCAGCTTTTAGCTTGCTCTCTACTCCTACATCCCTTTTCTTTACAGCTTTGTACTTTAGTTTTTCCTGCTTTACTATTGTTGTTACTTGTTGCTTACCTGTTGTTTACCTGCTATTTTAGCATGTTACTGCGTGTTTTTCAGTGGGGATCCACGTGACCCCTATTGAGGCTGTGATACGAGACTCACCCCTGCTCTTCAGGTGGGTCGTGGTTCGTGCTGCTTCCGTGGTTCTTGGTGTGCGAGTTTGTAGTGGCCAGCTGGTACCATCGTCGGGCTTCCCCCGACTTTCTGGTACGTCTTTTCTGTTCTGTCGACTATACTGTTAGACTTGTTGTCTTCCTTTGGACTGGACTCTGGTATATAATTGCTAACTTAAACTGTTAATTAAAAAGTAATTTTATTTCTGCTACTTTAGCAAACCGATCTATCAAAACCATAGAATTAAGCATGTTACACACATGCCCAACACAAGCAAGTACCACAGTAAGGAAAGGGCATGTACCTGTACGCCTAATGCATGGGGAAGAACCCTAGCCGACCCTCGTAGTCCCGGTGCAATAGAAAATAAGATAGTGTACAGAGTTTAGATCGCTACCACTCCACGTAGGGAGATAATAGGCTACGAACATACTCCGGGACTGAAAGGATGGGTTGACGAGCCACTCTCAGGGAAGCCTCAGACAACGATGCGATTGTTGGCTAGCCCATGTGCTGATCTACTTAGACTAGCCTGGTCGTGGACGACTGGGTAGATCTGAGTCGACGTCAGGGATAGAGCAGTATTGACTCTATAGGCCCCGAACTGAAGGGGTGTGTACGCTGGCAGACACAAACAAAAGGCGAGCAGGTGGTGGGCAGGGCAGACCTGGGTGAGCATTGATGTTGATAGTGGCCGAGTGCCGGGCTGTGGCCTAGTGTGGGTAGTAAGTTGCTAGAGGGATGGGGCAGCATAAGGAGGAGGCTTGGCTGGCATCTCTCTCAGGCAAGTGAGGAGTAGGTGGAAGCGATGGCATGGTGTCCCGACATGCAGTTGAATCCAGAGTGGTATGGGCAGCCTGAGCAGGGCTGGATGGAACTGCAAGAGGTGGGGCTAGGTCAGGGAGATGGCGTGGCCAGGAAAGGAGGACGAGGGAGGTGCTAGTTGCAGTTGTGCTGGCAGGGGTAAACAACCCTAACCTGGGAGAGGGTTGTAGAGTGAGGGGGATCTACAAGGATTTATAGGGATCTACAGGTGGAGGGGAGTGGGGACCTATAGGGTGAGAGGGATGGGGATCTACAGGTGGTGGGGTGGCAGAGGGCAGCGAGAAGGGAGAGAGATGCACGTGGGTGTGAGGGCATGATCTGTAGGAGGGCGGACATGGAAGAGGATGGCGAAGGTGGATAGGGGGGGTGATGTTGGCCTTGGTGGTGGAGGCGGGCGTGGGGCTCTACAGGCTACGGGGGGCATGGTGCTCCTGTGTGGACAGTGAGAGAGGCGAGTGGGGAAGTAGCTACTGCATGGAGGGAAGGAGGTGATAGAGGGGCTGGGCGTCTCACCCAGCTACTAGTGGGGTGTGTCACCCTTGCCTGTCTCAGGCGCACCTTCCAAGGAGGAAGAAGAGGGGGCGCCTGTTGTTGTTGCTCTAAAAAAAATTGATCTACATTCTTGTTCTAATCTAGGGTTACAAGAGTATATATAGAGATTAGGCTAAAACCCTAACCCTAAAGACTCCATGACATAAGACTACTCATCCCACTTGGGCCCAGTTGTGGGTTTGAGGAGGGTGGCCCAAGTATTGAGCTACCAAGCCTCAAGGTGGCCCACCTCATGGGCTACTCCCATGGGCCTCATGCAGCCAAAGAAAACCTAGCTATCCACACATGAACGACGCAAGACTCAAATGGCCTTAAACAACCTACAAATGGACTCCATGGACCCAAAATATACGTCCTGACTCCAAACTAAATCTCCATGCTGTCCCCAAGCCAAATCATTGCCTAGGTGGCCTACGTAGCATAGCATGTGCTCCATCGTTGGCTCGTCAATGCTGAGTCATACTGATCTCAGGCCCTCGTGTCCTCACCAATCTTCCCCAGGTGGGAGGAACTTGACCCTATCAAGTAAGGGTCCCTATCACTCTAGTAGCACTCCAAGAAGTCTGGATCAATCTGCTATAGCTCTTCCCACATGATCCACATGTCTTCCAGAGTAGGGCATCATCTCCACCACACTAATTAGCATTGGCAGACTCCATTCCTGGTAGTGATCACCTGCTCATGCAGTTTATGCTCTATGCTGTTGTGGAAGTGGGGTTGGAGGTGGGCACTCAGGTGTGGGGTCACTCATAGGGGGTGGTGAAGGCTCAAAAGGCTCACTAGGTATCACCGCTATATCCCAATAGGCTACTAGATCCGAAACATTGAATGTGGTGCTGATATCATAGTTGTCTGGCAGATCCACAACATAAGCATTAGACCCTACATGTTTCAGCGCTCTAAAGGGACTAGCCCCATGGGCCTGCAACTTCTTCACGACTCCAGAGGGTAACCGCTCAGGTCTGACCTTGATCATGATGTAATCACCCTCTTGGAACTCACGTGGTCATCTATGCACATTGGCCAACTCCTTGTAGTGCTCATTGCTGACCTCAATGTGACTATGAATGTCGTCATGCAAACTCCTAACATGCTCAGCAAAAGACTCTGTAGACTCAGACACAGGTGCATGCAGGGGTAAGGGAACTAAATCTATCGGCTTCCTAGGCCTACGACTAGTGACAATCTCAAATAGACTCATGCTAGTAGACCTATTAACCGAATCATTGTGTCCAAACTTTACAAGTGGTAGAATCAAGTCCCAATCCCCAACACAGTGCCTTTTGAAGTATCGGCTCAGTTCTTGAAAAGAACTCCGAAGTTAAGCGTGCTTAATGGGGAGTAGTACTGGGATGAGTGACCTGCCCGGGAAGTCCCCCATTCTAGAGTTGATCACTATTAGAAAGGGACAAAATCGTGAGACCAGTAGGCTAAAGCAGACAATACCTCGACGGTATAGAGTACGGGGCATGACATAACTGATCTCATGCCCTGCACTGGGGATGACCATCTCTGAGCCTCCACCAACTCACACAGTCATCTCAACTGACTGCCATAGATTCGATGACTCCACACCACGAAGCATCTCTCACCTGGCAAGCCGAACGCCAACAATAACATTGGACCAGCTCTGCTAGAACACAAACTTCCATCAGATCCCAGATCCAATCCAAGAAAAGGCATATCTTACAATCGACCACCCAAGGCCTCGCTTGCACATGGCTCTCGCCATTCTCGAGCCAAACCTCACACCAACTCTACCCTTCTCCAGGGAGCACGGTGAAACCAAACAATGAGATCTTACAATCCTCGGTCCACAGTGGCACTCGACTCAGGCTTACATGGAAACCCTCCCATGCGAGTCACAGACCAAGGATCATCATCCAATGACAGCATCCCTCTAAGGACCTCCATACACAGGCATCATCCATTACCTAGTCTCATCCCAGCTTCGTCACAATTATCCCAAAAGGATGCTTTCCAATCCTCGGCCCCACTCGCACCATAAAGACACATGACACAATCTCTTACAATTCATGGCACGCATTTCTATAATAGATAATTGTTGTCTGCTACCATAGCAACCTGGTCGACAACGCTGCGACCAATGCACATGGGTCCCCAGACAACACATACCTTGCCATAGCCGACCACTTGGCTAGCCTTACCAATTGCTTACAGCTACCAACTGGAACCACTATCTCATCCGAGGACACAGGTTCCAACACAAGTCGAGCCTACATCTTAGCAACTCTGACCATCACGTCCTCATCCTCTGTTAGGTGACTTCTTTAGCACCCCATTCGGGTCCAATTCCAATGCCTGACATGGCCTCCAATGCATGAACATGGTACTCATGCGGTGACTTGCCATCATATTTCCCCAACTCTCCATCCTGTTAGTGCCACAAGCCACAATGCCTAAAGCAATGGCACGACCAATCCATGGCTCACATAGTTGGAGACAATCTCGCATCAAGGAACCAATCCTCCGATGCCCTACTCATCCTCGAAAATCTGCTTGTAGCAACCAATGCTATGATCATGGACCTGTGGGTCATGGGACCACAAAGCTTCCGCTGCGCACTCTGATCCACGTGCATAGCCATCACAACGACTCAAGATCCGCCATCCGGACAATTTTGGATTTGGTTGGCTAACTCCAGAAATAGGGTGAGGAAAGCTCCATTACCTAGAACCTAGAGTACAAATTCTCCTACCACTCCGTAGGCTCTGATGCACAACACATCAGAAATCATAATGTCAGCCACGAATTCTCACAAACACCACCCAACTAGCACTCATACTTCTATAATGATGCCAACGCACCCTTATGCATTAAGGAAATGGGAATCGTGTCTCACAGGCAACCACATTGCCAAAACACAGGACGTGTCTCACACTGACTTCATGGCACTCAAGAGAGGGCAACCAAATCCAATGCACATGATGCAAGATGACAAAGCTTAGCCAAACATGATCCTCTCCGACCAAGGAGAAACCAACATACCTTTTACAAAGCAGGAGGTCTCCCTACTTGACCTGACCTCGAACCTCGCACACGCTGGGAACCACACCTTCCAACATTAGAAAAACCATCACTATCGTCAGGTCAGCTCCTCCGACAATACTCGCCAAATGTTCTATTGGACCACACTCACAGCATCTCCCGATGCACCATCATTGCACTTCCCTGAACTGCGACTCGCCACGCCTCGAGCACTGACTCTGTTAATCGCCAGCCACACTCTGCCACAGTAGTTGAGCTAGCCGTTGTCATACGCTCCTCGCCTACGCCTGTCTATGATCCCAGAACCATGAACACACCAAAATGCTTACCAAGGAGTGAAAAAAATCCACAAAAGAGTCCAGGCTCGAAGGCCGCCGCATCTCTAGCCACCAGACATCATTCTCTCAAATCTGTTCGTGCTAACACCAATCCATTCTTGATACTCGGGTCCTCAAAATATCCATCTCCAGAGCTGCTACTGTGTGAACCACCACGCCAGGTGTCACAACACGAACCATGATCGACACCTGCTAATGCTCATCCTCGAGTCCTGAACTTGTCGTTAAACCTTCACATCTCTCCTGCCGTCTCACACGGCGCATCTAAGGAAGTGTACAATGGCCACAAATTCCACAATCTAGGCCAAGAACCAAGCCACCGTGACACTATATCAAACCAAATCTAGGACTAACTTAGATCGGGTCGGGAGTCGAAAAAATGCGTGAAAAAAGCCGCAGAACGCCTTCGGGCCTCTGAAACAGCTCCGGATCACACTGATCTGAACACGAAAGATATCCAAAACATAATCACAGACACAACGGAGTCGGACACTCCGAGAAAGCAGATCCGAGACCCGAAAATAAGGATCCGAAAGGGTCTAGGACATCACACTTCCTATGCCTTGAACCGAAAGATGATGATCCCGATGCTGCTAGAGCAGAAGGCGCTGGTCTGAACCTGCCCGAATGATGTTGGAAGGTACTCTCCTACTGCACTTACCTCTGCTACCCATGATTAGATTGATTAGCCCTAGCCCGCTCCTGGGTCCTCTGCAGATCCTTCTCCAAGTCTGCTGCCACGTGATATGCTGACTCCAAGTCCACGCTACGGCTCTTAATCTCAGCATGTCTGAGGTCAGGCCTCAAACCTCTAGCAAACTGCCTAGCCTTCGACCTCTCATCCGCCATGACGTGAGGAGCGTATCGACCCAACTCTATAAACCTGGACTTGTGCTGCATCACTGACATGTCACCATGGGTCAACTCTATGAACTCATACATCTTCTCTGCCTTAACCTACTCTGGGCTGAAGACCTACTCGAAGGCTTCAAGGAACTCCTGCCATTGAATTTGTCTGAGGGGGTGAGAATGAAATGCTGACTCCCACTCGATCTTCCACTAATCCTGAGCCGAACCCTACAACTAATACGTGGCCAACCTCACCTTATCCTCCTCCTCACACTCAATAGCACAGAATACTCTCTCCACAACATCTATCCGCATCCTCGCCGCATCTGGATCTCACTGTCCGTCAAACTGGGGTGGGGGGAACTACAAAAACTCCCTCAGCACTCGACCATGGCCCCATTGAGATGGCGCGCCCTCTCCGGCCTCTCCACCATGCTATTGGAGGAAAAATTGGTACATGCCCTCGACAAATGCCTCACGCCCATGACCTCTGCCAACTGCTACTGCACCTACCGTGACTGCTTTACTAAATACTATGGACTTTCTGGACCTCTGCTATTATTTTAGTTTTCTTACACTTCCACAACCTCACTCTGATACCAACTGTAACAACCCAAGATCTGGATACTGAGAATAACCGGATACCATTCGGATCCTGGCCCGCCACCCACGGGTCGGGAGACCCGGAAGGGTTAAGGGTTGGTGTGGGAGTGTACAAGAAGCTAAAATAAATGCAGGAATATAAATAATGCATAATTTAATTAATACTAGAACTAAACTATTACATAATTACAACAATTATACAGTCCAGATCTACAAGTCCAAAGTAAGTACAATCAACTAAAAAAAGTACAAGTCCACGGGACATACCCTGACTCTGGTGAACTGGCGACTAACCCTAACCACTAGCACCACGATCCACCTATGATGTTACGCGGAAGCCTCGCCTCACCTGAAAATAAAGAGGGTGATCCTCGTCTCATCGGCTCAGTAGGGGTCCCGCGGATCCCCACCTCACACGACGAAAAACAACAGTGTGATAACCATAGTAAGAGCAGTATGTAAATAACAGGTAAGGCAAGGAATTGTAAGTAAAGGAACTCTACACAAGACCACTACACATGCCACTAACCAAGTCTCATCCACGCGGAACAGAACAATGGAGTCGCCAGTACAACAAACCATAATGAAGGGAAAAACCCACACCGGAACCACCCAAGTGACAGGAGTACTAACCCACAAACCATGAGACTGGAAGCATCCTCCGATGACTTACACCGTAGCCTCAAGTGTCACCCTACATGCCCTCAGGCAGAAACTGAGACACGGTACACTATACCAACGAATAAGGACTAGTCGGGGTCATGCTCATCAATATGCGTCTACTGCCCCCTACTACGTGTGCAGACACAGACCATCTACTCTAGGTTGGGTCCACTAGCTGGTTTTCCCCCCAGCCAGACTCAGGCTGCAAAGGCAAGGGGCTCTCAGGTAACCGGCCTACAAACCTCTACATGGGACAAGCCTCCACCACTCCTAGGTGGGTCGACACGTAACGTGCCCAGGTCAGCTAAGCCTAGTGGGTAGAATCACCAAGGGTGAGAACCTGGCGAAACTATGGAAGCCACCGGAGTACCACCGGTCCGTACCAAACCACCACGAGGTGGCTCACTAACACGGGAACCAAGGACTATTAGCCATGTTGGGTCCCTAAGTGTAGGAATATAGTTCTAGAGGGGGGTGAATAGAAGCTACCACTAAGAGTGTGTCCAATTAAAATCTCAAACGACTTCACAACGAAATTTAAGAGATTAGTAATGTTGAGGTATTTAAGCTAAACAAGTTAACTAAATTCTCTCAAACTCACCGTTCACTGATGCGACCGAAACGTCCGTTGTTAAAACCTATGGCCATCAATCAAAATTAAATACCGAACGCTATTAAAGGCCAGGCGATAATAGATTTCTTTGCGGCACACCCTGTGCCTGAGAATTCCCCTCTTGTCACGGAGCTTCTGGAAGATGAAACACTGGAAGTGGATCAAGTCCGTCAAGCCCTATGGCAGTTATACTTTGACGGAGCATCCAGAACTGAAACATCCCAATCAGGGCACACGAGGATAAAAGCCGGAACAGGCATCGTCCTCAAATCCCCAAAAGGAGAGGTGCTACATACATCATGCTCGATCAATAAACCGTTC
Organism: Amorphophallus titanum; assembly: GCA_024336825.1. Taxonomy (NCBI): domain Eukaryota; kingdom Viridiplantae; phylum Streptophyta; class Magnoliopsida; order Alismatales; family Araceae; genus Amorphophallus; species Amorphophallus titanum. Next base: position 85,570,502 of record JANBPO010009603.1, on the reverse strand, counting down.
ACGAACAATGAAGCAGAATATGAGGCCCTGATCATTGGTCTTCAGATAGCTCTCCACATGGAGATCCGAATGCTGCAGGTGTTCGGCGATTCAATGCTGATTGTCAAGTAGATATAAGGAGAGTTTGACATCCGAAAGCACGAGTTACTCCCGTACTGCGCCAAGGCAAAGAAGCTCATGGGGCGGTTCTACTTCATTTAAGTGGGCCATGTCGTCCGAAGCTAGAATGCCCAGGCAAATGCACTGGAAAAATTAGCAAGCTCACTAGCAGCCCCGCCAGGTGAATCCCTTAACATAACAGTCATAAACAGGCGCCAGGTCCCTAGCATAAAGGAACTAGGTGACAAAGAAGAATATGAAGCTGCAATGACAGAAATGACTAACTCTCCTGATTGGAGAGAACCCCTGATGAAATGGTTTAAACACCTAGAATTGCCCAAGCAGAGGGAAGAAAGGATCAAATTAATCAGAACAAAAGATTCTTATGAAGTCAGAAACAGAACTCTGTTTTGAACCGTGGCTGATGCCAGAAGAAAGGTGCTCCTCCGATGTATATCCATGGAGGAGGCTTGGACGGTCATGAAGGAAGTCCATGCTGGATCAGCTGGTGCTCACCAGGCTGGGCAGAAAATGAAGATTGAAATCAAGAAGTTGGGATATTACTGGCCAACTATGTTCGATGACTGTTGCAAGTATGTCAGGTCATGTTGATGTGACACGACCTCAGACCTAGGCAAGCAAGCACATTCGCAAACCAAACGGGCCGATATTGGCGGCCAACTCACTCGGCACTCACCCAAACCCGTGGGTAACTCGGCGATGCCGAATGGAGGATGTCAGGGCTGGTCCCTTGCTGGTAGAGGGCCAGCAAGGCCAGAGGGTCTCCCAAGGGGATTTGAATAGTCCAATCCTAGTGGCCGACCCGGTGCCGAGGGCACAGGTAACACTCACTCCCACGATGGTCTCTCAAAGTTCGGGACTTGTGAGATCGGGCACTCTCTCTCACCGGCCAGCATAGCTAAGAACTAATATTGGAAGAAAAGTACTGTAATAGAGCATGGGAAAGGGCACTTACTCGACTGGTTTGAAGAAACTGGTCCCGCTCGGAAACGTGGGCGCGCTGGGAAGTGTGGGGCTTACCCACGCCGCGGTGTGGACGCTTCGACCTGTTCAAGTAATTACAACACTACGCCTCACACAGGAGGGGGATCTTGGGGTGGGGGTTAAGGGAATTACAATCAAAACTACCTCCACGCAGGAAGGGGCCTTCAGCCGGCCAAGCAGGGAGGGGAAAGATGAAGAATAGAGTTTCACACGATGACGGGGTCGATTCTGTCCCTTCTCTAGAACAGGGTATAAACTGTCGATGCAAGAATTCTTTCAGATGCTCCCAAACTCCTTTGCCAACAAGACTAGCGCCAAAATTTTGTGGATTGGTCCAGGAGGATGCAGAAATTTTGGCAGGAGCTAGGAAAGTCGTCGTCGGTCGCGATGAAGTTGGAATCAGGGGCTCTATTCTCTAGCTCGAGCCTTCTCAGCACTACAGCGTCTAGAAGATGACACCACCACGAACAGTCCTGAACTCTGAATTGCACACGGTCAGTGGAGTTGGAACCGTCTACGAGCTGCCTTCGAAGCAAGACCAATAGGGGTTCAGCCGATGTCGGAGAAGACTATAGCAATCTGAACACTAATATGGTGTTAGTTCTGTCCCAGGGTGGACAGAACTGCGCACTCTAGGGAGAAAAAGGAGAAGAAATTGTTCTGGTGGCCGAACAGAGCTCCGCTACTTGGAGGAGGAGGCAAACTCGTAGAAGAAGGTCTTAGTTAAACACCGCCTCCAGATCTTCAAAGGAGCCGACGTGGGAACTGCTGCACTCTGCCTCTAGAAGCTGGGCAGGAACCGTCAGCGCAGTCGGAGGAGATCGCCTCTCTCAGACAGCCACGAGCTCGGAACAGGACGAGATGACTGTCATTGCGAATACGACTCGAAGATGCTTCCAGGGGTAGCTCTTGCGTCCCCTAGAACGTCTGGATGTCATCGCAGCTTCCTCTACAGTCTTCAAGTTCTCTGCTACCTCCGAACTGAAAACTGTAGGTTGAAGATGATGGGGGAAAAATAGGGTTTATGGGAGGGGAAGTGAGGTGGATGTTTATGGGGGTTTGTATCACTCGAGGGCCTCCATTCCAGCTAGCTCCACTTTTTCTCAAGCTTGGCTGCCCCTCCGCTCTTTCTCAGACAGTCTCCTCTCGACTTCGGCCTGCGCGCCCTCAGCTTTTGTCCGCTGTCGCTCGACCTCTCAGATTAGGCCCTCAAGCTCTTCACACTCGGCCTTCCACTGCTCGGCGCGCTCGACCTGAACATTGCACTCCGTCTCTAGGAGCCTTTCCATCAGCTCGACCATATAACAAGCCTGGGACAACTGCTCGGCCGAGACCCGAGCCTCCTTTTCGCTCGACCGAACCTGTGCTCGAAGCAAGGTCACCTCCCGCTGGAGGTCTTCAAGGTCGAGAGTCAACCGTTCGACCTTCCGATCGGATGTGCCGCGGGCGCAAGATAAAGACTCTCTCACCGACTCCACCTGGGCAAACAAGTCTACTATCTCAGCCCCCAGTTAGGCCAGGATCAGGCCACCCTCCATAATTCGCTCGAGAAGTACGGAAGGGGGGCTATGCCCAAGGCCACTTTGAACCGCCCCCGATGTCACGAAGTGACACCTACGATACAGGGAGGCTCGGACAGTGAAAGCACCAACCGCGGGAGGGAAGGTCCTCTCTGGGATTGGGTCACCTCACCTTGCGACCCCTCGACCTCGATCGGCTCAGACCAGATCCTTTCGCCCTGCGCCCCCTCTACCTCGTCTGGTGCCCCAGCATCGGTCGCCTCTATCTGGGACCCAACCACCTCGGCCACGACTTCTTCGGTAGCGACGGCCCCCACTGACTCAACGGCTGGGAGAGCCAGCGGAGCACCCCCCTCGACCGAACCGATGGTGATGTAGGATGAATCCGGATAGGAAACTGAGACCTTAAGTTAGCAAACTCGTGAGCACATATGCCTAGATGGAAAGATGATCACGCACGTGAAAAGTGAACTCCTTAAGGGTACAGAGTGATGGCTAGGCGAGTAGCGGATCGTGGGGCATCGGACACGGTCCGCACAATGAGGAGGGTGGTGGAAGCCACCTGAGGAGAATGCGATGGGCACCGGATACTACCAGGCAGACCGGCACCGAGGGGACCGGTTCAAACGTACGCTCTTCTCATCGGCAGCAAGTTCACTCATTTAGGTGGATCATTTGGGAACAAGAACTCATCTCACTGGCGCAACATGGGAACTAATACTAGAAAGTAGGAGAGGAGTGGCAACTGAACGTACCTAGCCATCTGAAGGATCGTCTCTGGTCGGAGGCGTGGGCGTGCCAGGGAGCGCGCACACCCGGCGAGCATGCTGCGTCGATGGTGCTTCCGAACGAACCTGCTAGTACAACCCCAAAAGTACTACTCCACGCAGGGAGGGGGAAGCTAGGGGAAGGAGATGACCAGTACAAAACTACCCTCACGCAGGAGGGGGGGACACGGGGTCGGGAAGAGGGGCGCACTGCCCTACACACAGTCCTGCCAGACAGATCCGAGATGAGTCTCTGGGTATGCCACGGACAGGACTCCGAACAAGGTGACGCTTGCCCCCAATCGTTGCTGTGGAAGTGCAGTAGCTCTCCGTGAAGTTTGGCATTGATCCAAGGTCTCAGGAAGGCGGGGCAGACCAGAGAAGTCGACCTGTGCAGTTCTGTCTTGCAGGATAGGCTGGCGTAGTCGTAGAGACGGCAGTGGAACTCTCTCTGTAGACCTCCAAATAGAGCAGGACCAGCGTGGTTGGATATAGGACTGGGAGTTATACTTACCCTCAAAATTTGAGGTCCATCTGAGCACGAAGCTAGTCGCAGTCACTTCTGTGGTGAGCCTCTATTTTCTGGGCGAGCAGACAGATGGGGGCAGGATGCTCGGAGTGGTACACCCAGCACGGACATCGGAACATGATGAAACCACTTGGGTTGGTTTCAATACATCGAGGGGTACGCCTCCAAAGAAGGGCTCAACCAGAGGATAGACAGAGAAAGCGTGGTGCACTCAGCTAGTCAGCTGCTCATCCTGGGCGGACTGGTTCACGTAGGCTCTGTGCAGTCACACAAGAATGGGAACCACAAACTGTGCTGAAGTCAAAATGATGCGAAACCACCTCTGGAGTGAAGAGGACTCGGAGCAAAACAAACCCACAGAAGGGGATTTGCACTGATTCTCACTGTGGAAGTTGGTGTAGCCTCTGATAAACATGCTTCAGATTCTATCTTAGACCTGTAGGCAGCAGAGTAGAGATTTCTTCGAAGCCTAGGGCGAGGATGACGGCGAGGGCTCACGGTGGCTCCGTGGACGAGCCTGGAGGGTGGGGGGTGTGGATGATAGTGGGGAAGATGGCTGGAAGGGTAGCAAGGGCGTGGGTGGCTGGGTGGGGTGGTTAGGGTTAGGGTTTAGGTGGGGTGCGCAAGGTTTAGGGAAGAGAGGAGGGGCGCGGCTGGTTTCTTTGTGTGGATATCACTATCATATCATAGCATCCATATGTACACGAGTTATGTGGTACATCAGGTCTATCCCTCTGGGCCTCTGCTGTCGCCCGTCCCCTCGTGCCTCTTCGATGGCAGGGCCATCGCATAGCTCACCTCCTCCCGGTGCTGTGGATGCCGCTCCTCCTCCTTATTCCTCCGACGACCGGAGGAGCTCGTGAAGTATCCCCGGTAGGAGCCATACGTACCACTCGGAGCTCTGCTGCGCTCGGATCTCTGGCTCATCCCCTCCACGATCCCCTCCAACTTCGCCACCTGAAGTCAGGATCGGTCCCACTCGGTCCGAATGCACTCCATCTCTACGACACTGGCCCCGAGTAACTCCAGCTCTGCACGGAGGAGCGCCGTCTCTACCACGTCCATCGGACGGCTACTCTCCAACTCCTCTCTGAGCCAGGTGATCTCACCCAACGCTGCTATGCGACTCCGCTCCATCTCCTCCCTCGGCCGAGTGACCTCACCCAGGGCCACCGTCAGCTCAGTCGTCTACATGTGCATGCATCATGGTCAGCTAATGGCATTTCATAATCATAATCAACTGGGAAAGTGCAAGTGTTTACTTACCCACTTGGTGAGTGCTGTCGCGGCCACCTCAGCTCATGCAACCATCCTAGTAAACTTCGTGTCTCGCTCAGCACGATCCGCGGGAGGCTGGGAGGAGGAAGCCGGTGCATCAGCTCCCTGACGCTGGGTCCCCTCGGCTCGCTACATTTAGAAGTCCAGGTTAGTCAACATCGTAAGCATATGCACAATTGAGTTTAGAGTTTAGTGAAACTCACCAGGAGGACCAACGCCTGCCAGAGCTCGTCCCTCTACTAGACTGAGGAATGGAGAAGGCTTTGAAGCTCCGCGATCCACTGCTAGGGGTCGAGCTGCATGTAGAAGTCAAAAGGTCAGTGCATCATGGTCATGAAGCATAATAGAAAGTATAAGGTTAGAGTCATATCAGTCGTCAAGTGCCATGGAAGACCTGGTCTCTGTAGCGTCGTGCATAGGTCGTCAGATAGGCCTCCTCGCTCTCTGCCCGGGCGGATACCACTCACCCGAGTGCTGTCCAATCTTGGACCTGCTCCGCTACTCAGGTGGTCCAGTCCATCTCTGTCGCTAGTCCTTGAGCGCGTCGTCCAACCCACTCCTCCAGCATCTCGGGCGCCGGGAAGTTGACCACTGCCTGGTGGACCCCGATGGTCCTCATCACGAGCCAGTAGAAGAGGGGCTCCAGTACATTCATGCAGTGGAGCCAGATGTCCCTCCCCGGGTAGGCCAAAGCCACTACCACCCACGATTGGCCCTCGTGGCCCTCACCCTGGTAGGGAGTCCACCGGACCTGTCAAATAGGCAAAGTGCATCAACATAAAGAGCATATAGTTGCATTAACACAAATTTTAAGTTCAGGACCTTACCGAGGCGTAAGGCAGGGTGTCGAGGTCATCCTGGATCGCCCAGACCTGACGTCATAGGGATCCCACCTCTGGGGGTGCCGTCCATCATCTCACGATGGGCAGCCGGTCCGGATAGGTCTCCTCTCCTCTCCCCAGCCCGGGGAGGTGCACATAGGCCCACACCTACATTGTAGCACAACAAGTGTCAGCATACAGCATTTATAGGATTCATATAGCAATTGCACAATTATTTTAGGGATCCGAGTCATACCTGGAGCAGTGGGGAGAAGCCGCTGAGCATTGTCTGCCGGCTGGTGGGGCTCAGAGTGTTGAAGAGGAAGGCGAGGATTACTACTCCCCACATGTACTCTCCGACACGGTCAACGTCCTCTAGCAGTGGTAGTAGACGGTAGCTGACCACGTCTGCTCGGGTGGCGAAGAGAAGCCTCCTGAAGAGCAGCATCAGGAACCACCTCAACACCAAGTCCGCCTCCAGTCCCGCTGCAGCTGTTACTCTCAGTCGTGCCCGGTCCACGAGTCAGCTCAGGTGCTGCTCCGGTAGCTCTCCCTTCGCGATCTCGGCTCCTCGTAGACTGAGGGTCTCCTGCAGCTTCACCCACTGCAGGGTCATCAACTGTCGCTCCGGTCGCAGTAGCTCCAGGAACAGTAGCCTCTGGGCCAGCTCCCGATTGTCGAGGAAGGTCCTCCCACTGACCGACACCCCATGCACGCACAGGCCGGTGATGCACGTGATGTCCTCCAGCGTTGGGACCATGTGGCCCCACGAGAAGAGGAATGTATGGCTCACCGGGTCCCACCAGCCGTGCAGGGCGTAGAGGAGGGTGGTGTCGAGCCGGGTCACCTCCACGCCGAGGAACTCACCGAACCCCATCGTCACCAGGTGCTCCCTCTGGAAGTTTGACAGTGCAAGGTATACTGCACTGACCTAGAGCCAGGAGATCCGGGTCCTACGCTTTCCCTGCATGCATTTAAATCATTTGCATTAGTCATACGATCTCCTGGTGCCAAAAATCACCAACCTGCGGGCTTGCCCATTAAATCTCTTAGAAAAAAAAAGAAAAAAAGAAGAAGAAAAAAGGAAGAAAAAAAGAGGAAAAAATGAATGAAGAGAAGAAAAAAAAAGAAGAAAAAAAAAAAGGAAAAAAAGAGAGCAAAAGAAAGGAAAAAGAAAAAAATGATAATTATGATGTGATTCATATGCTTGTTTGTCTCACATGCATGTCTGCCTGAAGTATAGCACTAGTACACCTTTCTTCAAATTTCTAAGGTCGCGTACTCCCTTACAAAATAACAACGTCCTGATTCAGGCTACGTGTGCGTCATGACACACTCTAAGGGTGAAAAGTTGATTCTCGATGAGTGCATACGATTAAGGGGAGAGTCATAGCCATGTTGCTAGCACGACTCGCGTGATATACCCTAGATGAAACTCTCACACTTCACATGATATGAGCAATGACCCTTAGCCATAGGGACGTCATAAATTCTCGTTAACACTTCACGGATGCCTAAACCTCTACACTTGCGTAAAGGGTGACCGTGAGAAAAAAGCTGCCTACCCCCTTCATTAAAAAAAAAGGACAATGATAAGTGGTCTGTGAATCCAAATAGCTGGGAATCCCCATTGAGACACATGAGAAAACTCGGATGAAAACGGTGTAGCAAACTCCACATTCAAAAAAATATGGATAAATCCTAATAGCTGGGAATCCCCATTGAGACACATGAGGAAACTCACATCGAACGGTGAAATCCATCACAATATCATAATAAAGGATGAATCCTAGTAGTCGGGAATCCCCATTGAGACATATGAGGAAACTCGCGTCGAACGGTGAAGTTCAGAATTACGAATAAAAGGGGCGTTGTGCGAAGCTACCAAAAGTTGAGATCCCCGAATGTATGCGTAGGTGATGAAGTAATCCTCTAGTGTTACTCAGAACGTCTGCACGTCCCTATGTCTAGGGTTCACTACCCATATAACTGCACTTTTACACTATGGAGGAATAGTCCTGGGTGTAGATTGTGATTCATGCTATGCATATGTTCTGCGCAGCGTCCCCTACACGTATGCACATCTCCCTTAGGTGTGCTCTGTGAGTCACACCATGTCCATGAATCTTGGGCGCTGTCTTTATCCTATCCCCAGTATAGGGGACCTATTCTAGATATATCTATTCTATGCTTGCGGTCGTTGGGTGCCTGCATGCTTAGATGAGGTAAGATCAATAAATTAATAAATAAATAAAAGAAGAAAATGAACAAATGATGATAAATAGAAATGAAATAAATAAAAAGAATAAATAATAATAATAATAATAAACATATGCAATACTTGCAAACGGGCTATGGGCTACACCCACACGTCCCGCTCTCTCGTCCCTCTATCGTGAAACCCGCGGGTGGGGGGCATTTGTTGACACTGAAAATATTCCTAACATTTTCGAACCTCTGCTTCTACAGGTCTTAAGTCCTGATCGGGTGCTCCTGTGCCGATAGAAAAGAAAAGAAGAAAAGAAAGTATGCTCGGCCTCAAGGGGTAGTCGCTAAAGTAAGACCTGAGAGCTCGAAAGGATAGTCGGGAACATCCCCGAAGAGGCAATCAAAACTGCAAATACAATTGAAGCCGGCTCGGCATCGCCAAAGGCCATGTCAGCAAGGAAACCTGCGTGCTCGAACTAAACACATACGGAGTCCAGACTAAAGTCGTACGGTAAACTGAGAGCTTCATCAACACCCTGCCAAGGTCTTTTAGGAGCCGTGGCATGAAGAATCATGAACGGTGACCTCCGGAATCATCCCCGGACTCATCGACCAGCTTTCGGCAAGCAATGGAGCTAGCACGGCGCCACGGTTCACTAGCGCGCCTCTTAAACGGCGCGGTGCTTCACCGGCATGCTTCTTGAACGGCGCTGTTAATAACGACGTGCAAGAATGAGGCCTGACTGTCACTTCTTCAGTGCCATCACACCTGACGCGCCCCTCCATGGCGCCGGATTAACCTACAAGCATATAACACCTGGTTGGACCAAGTGGGAAAAGAAGAGGGAGAGAACCACCAAGGTTGGGGAAGTCCTTCCCCGGCGCCACCAGTCCTGGCGCGTAAAAGGCTTGGAGAAGCCCCTTCCCGGCGCGCTATTTCCCACGCTGAACTAACTTGCACCTATATAAGAAGCACTTGTTTCGACAAAGAAAAAAAATCAGAAGACAAGAAGAGAAGACCTAAGGGAAAAGACAAGGAAGAGGGGGACCAATCGGAGAGGGGTCATCAATTAGAGTCCGAGGGTTGCTTGGGGAAGAAGGGGTTTCCTGTTCTCCCCGACCGCCACCGTCCTCTAATCTGCACGAAGTCCCCGGTGTCAAAGAAGAAGGGCATCTGCCTCTTGGTTCATTTAGGTGGGTCACCGTGTTTTCCCCCGTCGACTTCTTCCTCATTTTTTAGTTCTTCTTGCTCCGTTGCAATGTAAATGAGACGGGGGGAGGGGCGACGATATGAGCCGACCCCCCCTCCACCTTCTCTGCTACTCAGTATTCCTCTCTGTAATCTCTTCCTTTGAGTCAATGACGATCGAGCGACAACGCCAGCGTCAATGTATACAGCTTGTATAGATTTTCTTATTTGCGAAATGGATGATACCCATGATTGCATTAATGAGCCTGGATTAATGTTCTCCTTCTTTCCTTACCTCATCTCTCCTTCTCCCCCCCCTTGTGTTTTCTTCTCGTGGCCAGTGAGACGGCGCCGTGTAACAGGGCCGGTGCCAGAATGGGCGTGATATATATGTGCATCCCTATTCACTGTACCTTAAGCCAAGGAGATATGGTCATGCTCGTGTTTGGCGCCGTATCCACCTTCTCTTTCCTACCTTTTTGGTCTAAATCCATGTGTCCAATTGCTTCTTCGCATATGTAGATTTTGAACCTGAGTTTTTCGATGCCAGACACGCCCTGGGATATCACGGGCTACATAAATCATTCTCCCCTTTCTCGGGACTCTTCCCCTTTAACGCACGCATTCTGGTTTTGCTTCAAGCATACGCCGTAAGTATTATGACTGGGGACACATTTGTATGTGCACCTCCACTCATTTATACTCCAAGCTGGAGTTTCGATGCTTCTCTGTCTTGCTCCATACTGTAAAGGGGACGAAGCCATCCCCCGAGCGTGTACACTCGGTCCATGTCGAACTCACATTAGTTGTTCGAAGGACACCTCCTGTCTGGTCATTTTGGCCCGTGGGTCAAGCCGGTAGCCTTTTATAAATGAATGTTCCATTAACTCCCCAAGTCCGAATGCATACTCTGATGCCTGGGAGCATTAGCTCTCCTAATTCCGTGAGCATTAGCCTATTGTCCCTGGTGAGCGTCGCCCTCCAGTTCTTTGGCCACGATGTTACGATGTCACGTTCTTATTATGTTCGTGATTTAGAATGGTCTGGGCTTGGTTACTGTCGTTAACCCTATCTCAATACCCCGGGAAAGGGGAACATCCCCCAATCATTCGCTCTAACCACTCAGTCGACAGGAGCTCGTCTGTGGATGATGAGTGCCCCTACGGACCATTGAGTGTATAACAAAAGGGTTAATCCCGACAGACATAAATCCACGGTCTTTAACGGATTCAGTGGTGGCAGTGAGATGGGCGCCCCTTGTAGGCTAGCCTTGGGGTTTCCCTCTCAAATCGGTCGTCCCGACTTAGATGGAGTACCGACTCGGGTTGCATGTCCCTTGTAGGCTTGCCCTCAGGGTCTTCACTGCCACTGTGAGTCGCGTTATTCGTCTACGCTCACCCACGGATTTGGTGCCCCTAGTAGGCTAGCCCTCGGAGATTTCCTATCTGTTTGGGTTTTGCCGGCCGCCGTCGTGCCACCCGGCCCTTCAGGGGTTGCTCCATTGCGTGAGTATTCCCCGCTTCTCCCCGATATATCCTCCGGGATGGGGAGATGCTATCAGATTTCTGACTCGATTCAGAGCTGTCGCCGCGCTAGAGTACGAACCTCGCACGAGTTTGCGATCTGATCGTCGAACCATCCGGGACCAACCCGATGCAATATTGTTTTAATAAACACTTAAAGTTTCTGAAACGCTTGAATAAAATCTCGAGATAAGTCAGTCGGAGCTCGTCTCGCGTGAACCGGAGTTGAATCAGCGTCACAGTTCATCAGTGCACCTTTGAAATGGCGCGCCTTGAATCGGTGCGCCCTTGAACGGCGCGCCTTGAATCGGTGCGCCCTCAAAGGGGCACGCCATTTCAAGGCCGCCATCCTCATTGTATGGCGCCGTTTCAACCCTTTTCCTACATTTTGACCGCGTCGTTTTAACCTCTTCGGCTACGCGTGCCGTACCAATTTTGATCCGACTTGCGTCATCGGGCTGTTTTAATCCTCTCCTCGCCTTCGGGGTGATTTTCAGTCTAACCGCCGTCGCGTCATCTTGAGGCTTTATTTCTCATGCCGTTTTAAATGATCACTCTCCAAGTGAATATTAAGCAGCCTTAATGACGAACAGTGCCCCGATTCGGATATCCCATGGACACATGAAAATCCCTTTTAGACTCGGGGGTCTCCGTCCACTCCGCCGGTCGCCGTGTTTGGCCTCCCGATATTTAGGAGTCCATCATCAAGGTCGGACCTCCGCTTTTATCCCGCAGTCCTCCGGGGACACACACACACACACACACACACACATATATATATATATATATATATATCAATCGGACGAACACACAACAGCAATTCCTTCCTTTAATTGTCCACCCAGATCGATCGATGTTGGCCTGTGAGAATTGAAGTACTGGAGAAGAGCTAACGCATGAAGTGGAACTACAAAGATTTGTTGACGGAAACCGCACACTTTGGAGGATTAATTTGTCCTCATGGACAGAGAAGACATATACATACTCTGAGGAATATTCCGTGCACATGCAGGTAGCCGGCCTGGCCGCAAATTAAGACGACAGATTCAAAAGCTAGCTCTTGCCAAGGTGTGATAAGCCAAGGATCTAATTAAGATCACTCGAAGTAAATGGAGAGATTCTTAAATGGAAGCTGGCTAAGCGCGTCCATACACAACCATGGATTTCTTAATTAACAGCCCATGTGATCGATGTGGCCTCTGCTCTTCGCAGTTAATTACACTTGCATATTCTTTGATATGCACGTACTCGATCTCGTGTCGAGTGCAAGTGTTATGTCTGCCCCTCTTTGATAGAGGGTCAGATAAATAGAGGAATATTTTCTCGGCCTCAGCCGCGATGAGATAGCCCCTCAGCTTTTCTATTCTGCTTGTGAGGGCGCCGACACGATGGTGGCTTTCATCCAAGGCATTTTCATGCTGCTCTTCAGTGCCTTTCCGAACGTCTAAGGCACGCAGGTACTCGTCTTCTTGGGCACTGATGGTGGCAAATTCATTAGGAGCCCGGGCCTCAAGGAACTCACAGCGGTTGACGTATTTCACTAGCAGCAGGACTCACCGCGACCATTCCTCTAGAGGGCAGCCCAGCATCTACAGTGCCCCGGTCAGCTGCGCCACCATGATGTGTACCCCCCGATATGTAAGGGAAGGATCAGCGAAGATCATCGACCGCAAGGCCAGCAGCATCTATCAGACCAGCGCGTCCGAGGTGGCGCGGCCAATGGAGGGCACGGTCGGAGGGTCAAACTTGACCAAGCTATCTATAGCCACCCATAAATCTACGTCCACCATGCCCGAGGAGGATGAAAGAGTGAAGGCCAGGTCGCTCGAACACCCGACCTCGACAATCGACTCCCGACCGGCCATCGCCAGAGGAGCTGGCAGAGCTATGATCGAACCACCCGACTCCATCGTCGCGAGGGGCTGCTCCACCCTGCTCTCGGTTGGAGGAAGGGCATGGAGCAGAGCTAAATCAGATGTTACTACTGAAGGGCCTGTGGCCCTTTCCGCTTGTGCCCCCTCCTCCCAGGAAACCTTGAGGCTTGTCAGCGTCTTCCCTAGAAGCTGGTCCTCCTCAGGTGTCATGAGTGGTCGGGGAGGCGGAAGAGGAACCATAAGTTTTATCTCATTCCCCGACTGCAGGAATGACACCAGGCGCTCCACCTCCAACTCCGAGAGCAGCTACGGCTCACCTACCCCCACGAGGCTCACTAGTTCCCTCCGCTTCGCGACAGCCTTGCGGGCTCTAGCAGCGCGTGCCTCGGGGAGCCTTGCCTCCTCCTAAAACACAGAGAATGGGGTTAGCCTTCCATCGATCAAGGCGAGCTACCCCAAATCTTGAGGAGATGCAAGAGAGGTCCCGGAGGCCCCGCGTTTACCTCAGTCACCAGAACTATGCTACTTTTTGGTGCTATTTCTCCCTCCTCCAGAGCCACACCTGTCGGTATCGCGGTCTCCACAGTTGCTTCTTGCCGCAAGACCTCGAATAAGGTCGCCAGTTTCTCCAAGCCGAAATCGCCTTCCCCGGATCGCTCTACTGGTATGTCTGGGACAGGCGCCTCCACGGCCTCCGGCTGGAGTGGCTCCTGTAAGTTAACCGAATGACAAGAGACAAAGATCAGAAGCTGGCCGCAAAGGGGGGCCCCATGTGAACAGGCTCACACTTACAAAATCCTCACCCGAAGCCACCTTGTCGGAAGAGTAGTCATAGTCTACCTTCTCGCCCGAGGAAGACTTGGTCGGGGTAGGCTCCTTCCTTGCCGGAGAGGGAGCTTTCATCTCGGAGTCATCCGCCTCCTCTCTGCGCTGACTAGGCGCTGGTGAATTCTTAGATTTCAGCCTCTTCCTCGAGTATGCCTTTGTCAACTTGGGGATCTTGCAGGCACGCACCCACTCGGGGAGGGGTGCGAGGGGAGCTACCAAATAAAGGAGCATCTGGGTTAGAAGAAAGTCTTTGGGCTCCCAACGAATGAAAATGTTAACCACGCCAGTGAAAATAATTACCCTGTTTGGTCCCCGCGGCCAGAGGCGGTCCAGGGATTATCTTCTCGATGGAAGGTGCAACCCCAGGTGCAGCAGCCTCGCCCACATCTGGAGTAGGAGTAGATGCTAGCTCCTCCATGGATACTGAAAGAAGAAATCCGCATAAAGGCCTTATCCCACAAGATGAAAAGGTGTCAAGTGGCACCGCTGGATGGAGAATCTAACCTGTGGGCTGGCTTGGCTCAGCCTGAGCAACCGCGAGCGCGGCCGCGAACTTCTCAGCCTCCGCCTTCCTCTGTTCCAATTCTTACCGACTGACTAGCTCGGCGGAGACTATCACAGACTTCACACGTAATCCCAAACGCATCTCCTCTGCACCGACTGAAAGGAAGAAATGCATGTGTTATGCATGCACAAAGATTTCACCCTGGGAGGTGATTAAGTCCTGAAGAATATCATCACCCCAAGAACCTTACCGGCGGGATGGCTTGGTTCGGTCCGAGCCGCAGCAAATTGCGCAAAAGAAGGGACTGAAGGCGGAGGAGAGGCTGAAGCGGTCCGAACAGCCTCTACCCTCCTCCGCTCTATCTCCTTCCTCCTGGCTATTTTGGCGGCCGCCAATGCCTTCTCTACCGGTGACCCCTTTTGAGGTTCTCTGGTAGCCTTGGGTGAGGGAGTTAGAGTGGACGGCGGCTCCGACCCGACCCAGGCCTCTCCTACCTCGGGGGTCGGTGAGGGCATCGGTTCCTCCCTAGCTGATGAACAAAAGATGGAATACGGGACTGGCAGCGGAATTGGCTAAAAATAATGAAAATGATGATGAATGAATAAATGGAAGGCGGGCAGGACTGTTATCAAGCTTCAAACCCAGGCTGCTTACGTGCATCGACATGCACATCAAACTCCACATATATTGCTTGCTGCATTCTCATGAACAAACGCAAGAATTGGGGAGCTCCATAAGTCTATCTCGAACAAAAAGGAACAAGCACATTCGGTGTACTAAGTCATATGCATCATAAGTGCATAACAAGCCCATCAGTGTGTGTATTGAATCCCCACACATGATATAAACCACTAGCATCAAAGTCTCATATATGCATTTGAGCAGCATAAACCTCAGGTGATGATTGCTTGAGTGTGGGTATTTAACAGTGCCCCCCCCGTAACCCATGAACAATCCAGTTACAAAAATGTCTGCCGAAAAACTTGAGGTGTGAGCATGTTAGGCCCCTACGCAATGAGGGGTTGACCCACTCGGTCCTAGACCCTATCTGGCCTTGTTCCCCTGCCCTGCGTCGATACGATGCGTCAGTAGGGTCGACTCTCCTTGCTCTCAGGCTGACCCCTCAGCATGCAATGAATCGGTGCCTTGCACTCCCCCTGGCGCCGATCCATTTCTCCCCCAGCTGTGTCGATCCACTCATTCTCTCCATTTCTCCCCCAGCTGCAACGGCTCACTCTCTCCATCCCTCTTTATCTCCCATCTTAGCATGGGCCGATCCACTCATCCTCTCCATTTCTCCCCCAGCTGTGCCAATTCATCATCTCTCCCCTTCAAAAGAAGGGACAACAAAAGACTTAAAACAATAGGAGAATAACGCTAACACAAGTAAAATAAAACAATGCACACAATGGTAATGATCTAATAGTTGAAGAAGGTAAGCAACCAAAAAAAGATAGTCAGCAAGTTGAAGAGCATGAACAGCAACAAATTGAATGTCAGCTAGAGCAGCAACAGGATATTGAAGATGCACAAGTTCAGGGGGAGGATCAGTCTCAAGCTGTTGAACAGGAAATGGGAGTAATTGCTGAGCAAGAAGCTGGTGAAGAAGCACATGATGAGATTTTGGCAATGCAAGGGGCAAAACAAGATGTTGAAGGGGAGGAAATGGAAGTTGCTGAAGAACAAGTTCATGAAGAACAGCAACCAAGAGAAGTAGAATTGGAACAACAAGTTCATGAACTGGAAGAACAATATCTTCTTCATGAGCAAGTCATGCAACAGATTGATCAGCATATAGACCAACTCATTGACCAAATAGTGCTGCAGTAGCAGCAATTATGAAGCAACCCGAACAACAAAGAGTGGAACAGCCACAGGATGCAATGTTCAAAGAAAATCAACAAGTAGAAGCTGAAGTGCCACAAGAAGCTGAGGTTGAAGTTCCACAACAAAAGTAGCTAGGTCCTACAAGTTACCAAATGATCGGAGTTGGCATTCAGCCACCTCTATCCCCTGAGGAACCTCACATCCCACCTGAATTTCAGGCTTCTACTTCAGCTAGACCAAGCTCAACACAGTATGCTATAGATGTACATCCATCACTAGTACATTTACTTTCAGATCATTTCAGGATAATGAATGCATAGTTCATGCATTTACACACTGCTATAGAAAGACTAGATACCAGGATGATGCATGTAGAGCAGACTGTTAACAACCAATGGGAGAAAATTGTTAGAGACAAATACAGATCAGATGAGAGACTCCATGGTTTTTTAGACTCTCTCCTGCAAGTTTGTGAACAAGCTGGAACCCTCATGAGGGACATGAGACTGACACAAGCTGAACACTATGCAAAATCTACACAAATGCTGGTCCATGCGTTTGATATCAAAAGTGAATAGGAAATCATTAGAAACCAACTGAATTTAATAAGAGAAGACCAGCAGGCTTTATCTCAAATGATAAACTCAATTTCAGATGATGTTCAGGGTAGCATTATACACCTTGAAAACATTTAGGGGAAACTGGATTTTGTCCAAGCTCAGGTTCAGAACCTTGCGAACAATTTCAGAGAGGTAGTTTCATCTCAAGCCACAAGCACTTCTATGATGGAGGCATCAACCACGACTCCCTCTGGCTCGGGTCATCATCACACCCCGGAGTTGTGTGTGCTCGGGCATCACTCTATGTGGGCCCAATTATGCATTCTGAGCTTTCTATTTGAGTCATTTGATGTATTTTCCCTATGTTTGAGTCATTATTCCCTAGGTCTTTGGTTTATTTCCCTATGATTGAGTCATTATCCACTTGGTTGGCTTATTGGGCTACTTTGTCATTACATGTAATGCCAGGGGTAGTTTGGTCATGTAAAAGGTTGGGTCCCTATAAATAGGACCCCAACCCCACTTGAGAAAGCTAATGAAATTGCCATATTTTGAGTTCCACAATTCTAGTTTCTTTTAGTGAATCTATTATTTAATTAAGGATGCTACACCGAATCTCATAGGGGAATTGCTACACCTAAAAAGACAAGGGTGAGCCTCATCCTATTGGCTCAGTAGAGGTCCCGCGGAACCCTACCATAAAACAATAGTGGTAAATAGCAGCAAAAATAGCAGTAATAACAACAACAGGAGTAGGAGTAGCAACGACAGTAGTGACGGAGGAAGGAACAGTCGTAACACAGTAGCTGATGGAACCAAGGCTCTACAAACTACTCCTAACGGCACGAAAAGTAAACCCAGATCTCACAGTCAAGGGACCACCAAATTAACAGAAAACCCTGGCTACGCCACCAGAAGGAATGACACGGCAGCTTTATCATAAAGGCCCTCCCTCACAGGCGAAGGCCAACCCAAGAGCATGCAGTCCGAGGGAAACAGTCATGACCTCACCGTCGTGAGCCCTAAACTGTCTACGGGTGAAACCACGGTAATTCTACCGAAAATCCAAGACCTCAACATCAAGAAAGCACGAGGAACACCCGACGAACTGCATCTCATAGATGGGAAACCAAACCTCAAGCCACGTATCGCATAATGGGAGTACATGCTCACCAAAAGTAAGGCCGGATGCATCAACTGACGACTTAGTCCATGTCTCAGGTGTCTCCATACTCACCTCCGACAGACACTGAGAAATCATACTAGTAACCACAAGACACAGACAAGGGTCTAGTCGGGGCCGCGCTTATCAGCACGCGTCCGAAGTCCCTGACCACGTGTGCACACACTGACTGACTGGGCTACGTCAGGCCCTCTACCTGATTTTTCTCCCAGCCGGGACTTGGGCTGACACAGTGGGAGGCCCTATGACAAACCAACCTAAAAATCATCACTCCTGGGTATAGCTCTCCACCTACTCCCTGGTAAGTAGGCACACGGGTGCCCTGGCATGTTACAACTAGTGGGTGGTCACTAAACATGAACACTCTCCGTAGTGAGGAAACATGGAAGCACCAAAGGTCACGCATGCACCCTTCACGAGTAACACGGAGTACCGGGCGACTCGGGGCCACCAGACTCTGGACGGGTAGCTAGACCTTCCTTGAGTCACGAAACTCGAGTCAATACCGTCGTACAATCATGATAACATGCCGTCAATTTGCCCTACTCCTAGGGTCAAAAATGACGGTCCACATGATTCCTCAAAGTGGCTCACGACCATTGAGTTAATTCCCTCTCTAAGGGAAACTCGAGAAACCCCCAGCCCCAGGCTGGGTGACTGAACTCACATTTCATAGGCCATACACATGGCCCACACAGAAGCCATTTCCTGAGAAAGCTAATGGCATGCAAGGACTGCCCTCCATACTCATACCGATCTATAGTGACTCGATTTAGTGAAACAAGAAAGCCCAGAACACATGGGGTCACCCGGACTCACAAAACACATGGGCATGCTAATCGAGGTGATACGACACCTTCAGACACCAAAAAACACAGTCATGGTACCCACGGGGTGTCCATGACATCCACAGAGCCATAGGTCGACCAAAGGGTAGCAACTAGGTCGACCAAGGCCAAAATAAGCTAGAACAGGGCATTTCGGTCGACCAACTTGCATGGGTTGGTCGACTAATAAGGGTAGGTCGACCTACTCACAGTGGTGGGTTGACCTACCCATGACCAGGCTAAAAATAGCCTTGGTTAGTTAACCCACCAAAGGGGTCAGTTAACCAGTGAGATCACAGTTGGTCAACTGACCGCGACCTCTTGGATGTGGTCGGTCGACCGACCGAGACCAGGGTCCAGGCCCTACCATGGCGAAAGCCGATCTGTCTATTGAACCTCTTCAGTCGGTCGATCGAAAATGGCAGAATAGCCACTGGACCTGACCTAGGGGTCTGTTTCCATGCCCTAATCAGCCCCGGGTGATGGGGAAAACATGAGGAACCCATTCCCTTGCCTCTAGATCACCTAGAGACCCCATTTAAACCTCAAAAATGTGATCAAATCGAATGATTTGATGCTCACCATAAAATCATGTGAAATTAACCCGGACGTGAAATAAACCACTCTCAGCTTACCTCGGCCTAAAAAACGTGCGAAAAATAAATTACAAGGGATAGGGAACCACCCCCTAGCTCCATCGAAGTTTTCCTGCATCGAGATCGTCCTTTCCTCATGAAACACGTCACGAATCGCCACCGGGTTCACTAAATTCGTCAATGACTCCGCCGCCCCTCCACCGCCTCGATCCTCATCCCATCCTCGCCACTCCTTGCCCCATGAACCTCACCGCCTCGCCCTCCTCCACCTCCATTGGCCACCCAAAGAAGAGAGTGAGAGAAAGAGAGAGCATGAGAAGAGAGAGAGGGGCGACGGGTGGACACAAACCTAGGACCTAGACGACAGGACACGACTCACTAGATGACGCGACCAGCAACTGACTATCTCTACTTGTGCGCTCTCTATCTATGTGTCGAATACACTTATACTCTGATTGACATGATCGATATATAAACTGGTCGTGTCTCCGGGTTCCTTCTACGCTCGGGGCGTGACATTATAGCTTAAATTATGATGGCAATTGGTTAGTTTGATCTAACAAAATTTGGGCAGCATCTCCCCATATCCAGAGGGTGACGGGGGAGAAGCGGAGGCATACCCACGGAGTTGGGGTAAGCTCGTTAACACCGGGTGGCCAAGAAGGCGACCGACAGACCCAGATGGATGTAAACCCCGAGGACTAACCTACAAGGGGCACCAATGCTTCATGTGCCGAAACATGTCTAAAAGGGATGACCAAGGTGGCAGGAAACCACGAGGGCTAGCCTGCGAGGGGCACACAACCCATGGCCACCACCATTCCCCTTCTAGGGATAGTGGATTTAGTATTGGGCCATAAACCCTATTATTATTCACCATTCGGCGGCCCATAGTGGTAAATGTCACAGGAAGATAGGACCTTATGACCTTGCGGTGACTCAGAGAAGAGCTATGGACAGAGACGTTGATGGGGAATGTTTCCCCCCTTTCCCCAGTCAATGGACTGTCATCCTCAAGGAAAATGAAACAGAGAGTTGCAACCCGTGCTAAGGGTAGAAGAAATACTTGTGATCAATTAGACGTAGAAGGGAGTTAGCAGGTTAACATTTTGAGAGTTAGCATGTTAGCGTACGGGGATTAGCAGGCTAGTACTAAAAGGTTAGCAGGTTAGTATTTGGGGGTTGGCGAGTTAACACACGAGCTACGGAAATTGTGAGTGGCAAATCCTCGAATAGTAATTGGGCAATATACAGGGAGATGACCATGCCAAGAGACCTTGCACCCAGGTTTTAGGGACGGCTGTGTTCTCTCTGATTCATAGCGATGAACGGATGAACTATAGAGGGACAGCCCCAGGGGTAGCCAGAGATGCACATGTGCGTGTGCTTCTAGAGATAAAATCTCGATAAACATGAGGGAGCTCGATACAGCCATTCCATTGGAAAGAACCCCGGGGGAAAGGGGGGTGTATCATTGATGTTTCCCTGGTGAAGATCAAGGCACATTCAGCATCAATAAAAAAAAGAAAAAAAAGGTGCTAACACATAGAGAGTACACGGAGAGAGTATAGTAATTGGAGCTCATACTCACTTCGATAATATCACCCAGGCCCGAAGGCCATCACATTGCTCAGGGAGTAAGCAAGATGCTATACATACAGAGGCGCGACCGACTGATTAAGTTCTTACATATGAAAATGAAAGGGGATATAGGGAAAACAAGGGACTAGGAAGACCCAACAAAAAAGGAAATGCGGGCTCATATCATCGCCCATCTAGTTACAGACATTCATAGAGACATTGAGAAGAGGAGGGTAGCAGGAGATGGATGGAGGGAATCGCTAGAACCCACATAAACCCTTGACTATGAAAAATAAAGTATCAGAAATGGGGCTCTCTTCCCTCGCATGGGCCTTCCCTTCTCTGTTGAAGAATGGAGGACGGTGGCTCGGGGAGACCTCTCTCACCCCTTTCTTCCTCTCCAAGCTCTCTCTGGCCTTTTCTCTCTTCACCCTCGCGAGATTTCTCTTCCTCCTCTCTCCTTTTCTTCTCAGACTGGTGGCTTATAAATACACCCAATTCATGACCCTTATCTGGCGACAGGTGAACAAGCCACTGAAAGGGTTTCACAACATCATTTTACGCGCCGGGTGAGAGGGCGCTAGGAGATGGAGTGCGCCGATAAAGGAGGCACAATGGATTAGCTTGTTCCGCCGTGTTTGCTCGGGCATGAGTCAGACTACGGGCCTCAGACTGGCTTCAGGAGTTGTCTTGATCCTTCATCTACTCGCGGCTTTGTAAAACCGCTACGTGAAGTATTTGGAAAGCCTTCGGGCCATTGAACGGCCAACTCCTAGGTCATTCGTGCCTTTAGTTTGGACACCCAAGGTTTTCACTGACGTGGCCTTCGGCAATGTGGTTTGTGCTGTCGGCTCAGCTTAACTTACATTTGTAGCTTTCTCAGGGAGTGGGCCACTACTCGGGGTGCTTTTTCCCTGGCTAGGAGGCCATCTGGTGGCTTAACAGACCTAATTGATGAGAAGACGTACCCATGTCGGGTTACTCGGGTCTTTCACTGATACAGCCTTCGGCACTCTGTTCTGAGGGGCCAGAGATGTTCTATCACCTCAGGTGGGTTTCTCATCAGGCGGTGGACCACCAGGTTTATTCTTGTCCTTGATTGGATGAGGGATGGTGTTTGTTTGGCACGACTGAGTCGATGCCGATTCATTAGGCAGGCCGAATGACACTACCGATTTATTGTGGATTTCTTCTGATCCTCTTGAGGTGAAGTCCCTGGTACTCGTGTCTGATCACCTGAGGCTTCAGTGTGGGTTCAACACGTGCCAAAAATCGCTCAGAATCACAAATCGAGGCCCGAAAGTTTCGAAATGGACACCCTAGAAGTGGTGCATTAAAATCAAAGGTAGTTTTGGAGGTCAAGCACTTGTCTGAGCCATTTAGTAGTCGACAAAGCAGAATGCCCATAAAGTCAACCCACTTAAACCGGCGCGACCCTAAACCAACATGGCGTTAAAATCAGCACTCGTGACCTTCTTGGTTCATAAATCGATGTGCCCCTGCTGCTCAACCAGCGTGCCCCCTGCTGCTAAACCGGTGTGCAAATCACCTAATGCCCATCTAAATCGGCACACCCTAAATCGACTCGCCCCCTGACTGCACCAGTTTAACTAGGGGCAATCCCATCCGAACTCCGACACAGAGCTTTCCTATTACTTTCACGCGAAGAAGTAGGGAACAGAGCATTCAATGCTTGTCACTTAGCCAGGCAAGATCTATGGGTCTGTTTGCCCCTCAAGGTGACAATGCAATGGCAGCAGCAATGACGATAAGCTGGGATGGTGGCAACAGTAGCATAACCCCCGGATAATTCGCAGGCACTCTATTCTCGAATGAGGCCTAGTGTACTGAGCCAATCAACGGAAGCCAATGCATAGACTCCACTCATCCTACAAACGAGGAGGAGGTGGTGGGAGTTCTTCTCAACCACCCATGCTATAAATGATGTTGAAGATTAAGAAAAAAGGGGCCAAAGACCACATACGGGGATAGATACTGAGAGAGACGGAGAGCACCAGATGGAGAGATCATTGCAGGCAAAAGGAAGAAGGGAGAAGAGAAGAGAGGTAAGAGTGAAAAAGGGGGGAAGAGCTTGTGCTTTGTCCCCGCCCCACCTGTGTATCAATCCTTCTTTCCTACTAATGTTTTTTTTGGTTATGGGGTAGATTCCCCTCTTGTGTTTGTTCTCCCGTTGTCCCCCTTTGCTCTAATGAGTGAATAAAAAAAAGAAAAGCTATTATGAGTCTATGTATCATGTTCTAGCTTACCAGAGTCCCTCCTCCCTCTCATTATCTCTTGACCACTCAGGGTCCTTAGAAGCCTACCTCTCTATGGTATGGCTTTGGGTGACTTGTCTGAAGGGTGAACATTGAAAGCCTCTCGCTCATCAGCATGGCAAACATCTTTCCCTACAAACTCTCTTGAAGCTATGGCCTATGAGTCACTAGAACCCCTTGAAGGCTAGTCCTTGGGCTTCCATACTCATCTCTGGGTCATCGAGCAGTTGTATTTAGCTTACCCAAAATTTAGGGGTTGTCCCGGAGTATTCCGTTTGACGGCTCTCCAATTTACACCTTGCAAGTCCCAGTCCGGGGGAGATGCTACCAATTTTTTGCTAGGAATGCAAATGGCAAAGAGAAAGAATGGCAATGCAGTACTAATCGTCAGAACAAGAAATGGATGAATGAATAGAAAGAGCCCTCGACAGACAAATGCATGCCTGAGTCCCCTTCAAATTTGATAGAACATAACCTGGGTCTTACTGAGCATATGCACACCAAATTACTATAACCAACCTCTAAGCCCCTTGTTAATCCATCCTACCAGGTGAATGAAGAAGAATCACAAAACCAAAGCCAAACTTCAAGCCTCTGAAATCTCATCTTAAATGGTAACACCCCACTCCTCTCTTAAATCGGCGCCACCTAAACTGGCTTGCCCCCTCTCCGCGCCGAATTTGTCCCCCTCTCAATTCTCAACTTTTGTTCAACTCCTTAAACCGACGCGTGCCATCTCCCTGCCACTTTAACCCATTTGACCCTCTAAACTGGCACGCCCATCCTCCCTACGCTGGTTTCGCCCAATGTGCACCCTTACCCATGTTGTTTTAGCCATTGCCCCATGTCATCTATAAACCGGCATGCCCTCGTTCCCACGCCATCTTAGACATGTGCCCCATGCTCTCCTTATACTGGCGTGACCTCCACACAAAAAAATCAACAAGCAATTAAATAAGAAGGAGAAAGGTGAAAATAAATATGCAATAACCCATCCTTGTGTGCGAATGAACAACAAAATTCAACAATCCAAATGGTGATAACAAAAAATGGCATAACCATGAATGTCTCGGAATCTCCACCCCTCGGACTTGGTGAATAGAATATCGATGATGCCTTGCTAAATCAGATTCGAACCTTGGGAACCATCCCATTATGGCCATGATCGGGCACTGCCTCAGGCCAACAATTCATCAAACTTGACCCGTCTCTACCAGGATCCAATCCCGCTTTCTTATTAAACTTGCCATGTTCTCGGCAGACATTTGCATGATTTTATCACCGTCTTTTACGCCACAAATGTAGACTTCCGTCCGAATATGGAATGGTCCGCAAGTGACCGACATATCCACGAACATTTGTACCCTGACGCTGAGCTTGTTCAAGCATAGTGCAGAATTCTCAAAGAGATAGTCTGTTGCGCCGGGACTTTGTGTCTTTAATTTTTTAGGACCCTTAGGCACACGTACAACCGGGCTCATGACGTCCCGCGGGACTTTGCCACTCTTGTCATGTCTTTGATTTTCACAATTTTACTTCTTGATTTTCATATTGATTTTCATTTGATACTTGATAGCCCTTATTGGCTAGATAAAGCATGAAGGCTCATTTTTTGAGGGTCAAGACTGCCCCTATTTGAGACCTCATTAGTATTGGGGAAGTGCCTAAGTTGGTTATCTTATCTATCAATCTCTTGCCCCTATACTTGGCCTAATAGAGAAGAGAAAATACCTTTGTGCATACCCATGGTATGGCCAAAGCAGCAACGGTGTTGCTCAGAGGAATCGGCCATGGCTTGCCGTGGAGTGTGTTAAAAACCCATGCTCGAAGGTCATCCTTAACGATCGGGGAAGGAACTGGACTCCCAGCGCGGAGCTATCACTAGCCTAAGATGCTGCAGAAGCAAACTCATTTGACTAAGCTTAACCTAACTAAGCCACTCAAACGTGTTGAGGAAATAGCATTATAACAGTGTGCAAAGAAACATAAGCAATAGCGATAGTAGTATATTCTTTGCACAAAATAAAGATACCTTTGCAAATCTTGGAGTGAAAGTAACATCTAGAAGCGAGAGCTTGATCATCAAGCTTCGAGCAGCACAAGCTTTATTTTCCTTGCTTGAGAGGACAAAGGGAGAGCATAGCATGGATTAAATATTCCTCTACACAGAGAAGTGGCAGACACTAAACTGGATAAAGAAGGATAAAAAGGAAGAGAGACGAGAGCTGGAACTCCCTTGTTAAGGCGTCGAGGTCCTGATAACAAAGAACCAAGTACAAAAGAAAGTAGATTAGCTAAGATCAAGGCAGACTAAAGTCTCGAAAGTAACAAGAGAAATGGCAAAGACCCCGAAAGGGTGAAGAGGAGAGAGTAGAAAGAGGATGAAGAGATTGTTGTGAAGGTAAGGAAGAAAAGGATGGATCATCCGACGTGGTCAGAGAAGGAAAATTAGAATCACCCAACAAGGTCGGGGAAGAGAAATGATAGACACCCGACAAGGTCGAGGAAAAAGAAGGAAAATCACCCGACAAGGTCAGGGAAGAAGAATCATAGACACCTGACAAGGTTGGGGAATGAGAATAAGAATCACCCGACAGGGTCGGGGATAGATCAGAAGTAGAATCTGGATATACTGGAGGGGAAGAAGAATCGAAGGGTGCCCCAAGATTGGGATGATGAGAGGGCATAGGCCGAGGCCTAAAATTGTGAGAGGTGGGAACATCTGGATGTTCTGGAGGAAAAGGAGAGGAATGGGGATGCACGGGCCTAGGAGGGGCGGAGAAGATGATGGTAGTAGGATTTGAAGTAGGAAGATACACCACTTAAGGGTGGGAGCTAAGCAGGAGAAAAGATGACAGATGGAATAGAGAAGAAGAAGGAGAAGTGGACCCCCGAGCGCACCACTGATAGCCCCTGAACTGGCGTCGCCACCTCTTCTTAGCAGAAATCTCTCGAGCACAGGCTCGGACCTTTAGGCTGCTTTATTTACAGTGTCTCCTCAAATAATGGGCCCATCTGACAGATGACTTGGCTCGTCTATGAACATGCAGCCTTGTTGGGGCAATTGCCCTTAAACATCCAGTACTAACCATATGTGGACATTCTTGGTAAAATAATTCCTCAGAATGATGAACAACAAAGCATGGAGTTTTGTAACTTGGCACCAAGATCTGGAGATTCGGCAACTTTTCTTGGCAATCAGACCTAAAGCATAACTCCCTTGATAGATAAGAATGAAGCTAAGGGGGAGTAATACACGACGTTGACGTGGCCGGCATACTGATAACCTGAGAGAGATTGCATAGAATGTGCATAAAGTCCTTTGACAACATGGAAGATGTAGCCAATTGCCCTTGGAATATGGAATTCATAATCTGCTTGACAGCCGTATGAGTTAGCACGATACGGGTGGAGAACCCTTCTTTGCCAGTAATCTGAATAGCAATCGAGCGAGGGGTAATAACAACATCAACGATAAACCCACCGGCGAGCAAGGAGATTGCCACCGGCCTCACTCGAGAAGAAACTAGCACTAGTGCGAGGGAACTCTTCTTGACAACCATCTTCGAAAGGATAGGCTTATCAGTCCCGAAGTAGCCCGAGACCAGGGCCCGGATCGACATGCGATAGATGAAATCTTGAATGTTGAATGGAGCCACTGGCACCGAACTGTCCTGACTCGGCTCATTGTGTCCCTGGGGACCGGACCCGAGGGGCACCAATGGTAATGCACATCCGCTCCTTGGGGTGGAAGTGAATGGAGAACTAGAGTGTTCGGAAGGTTTGGTAGGTAGTGGGGGTGGAGGTTCAGAAAGCATGGAGGCTTCGAAACACAAGTTTGCCTCATTGTTCCAATTTGTCACTCTACTCTTAACATCTTTTGATCCATTCATATTTTTTTACGAACAAGATAAGTTAATCAATAACAAACAAAAGATGGGCCATATTAACAACACTATTTAGATGTAGTAACTTATTATTAGATATTGGAGAGGGGAAATCCGCAGCCCAGTTATACATGCGGATCAGGGTGGCCGAACTAGGTCCAGACTGGCCCAATTAGGCCCAACGTGACCCAATCAAGCCGAGCTTCCCAAAGTGATAGCCCTACGAATGGGCCCGCCCATCTCAAAGCCCAAACATCCTCGGAATAGATCTTCCTAGGCGGCCGCTCGGCCCGGAAGTCCGAGCATTGGTCGCTCAGAAAAGCCTAAACGACGCCCGAGCGTAACTGACACAACGCTATCTTCGACTCGGGAGAAGCCCAAACGTCTCATTGAGGATATCCTAACGCTCGGAAGCCCATCGGACAGGGCATAACTCCCGGCGAGAATCTCGCCACCGCTCGAACGGGAAGACTCCAAAGGGCAGGGGAGAAGAAGGGTCTTCCCTTGCAGCATAACGCCCCCCAGTCCCTTCAAGTACCCCACAGCGATAATTATATAAACTCAAGGGAAACCCTCTGAAAAGGGACCCCACCCCTTGAGCACTCAACACTACACCCTTTGGTGGAGAGCGATCTCGTGCCCCCCTCTTCTTCTCCTGCTCTATTTTCCACTTACGCTCTGCCAGTTCGTTGACTTAAGCATCGGAGGGTTTACCCCAGGGTTACAACTAGGGGCTCCTCTGATCCGTTTCCTACCTTGCAGTTCCCCCATTGGTGGTGACGTCAACTACATCGACGGCTCAGGACCAGACGCGAGATCACCCCTCTTTATCTGGCGCCGTCTGTGGGAAACGTACGAAGAGCTAACATGGTGCGAAGAAGTTCTAGCAGGAGAAATGTCGGCGACAAGGGAAAGGCACCGGCGGCCGCGGAGGGGGAGCGCACACCCGTACATTCCTCCACGGACCCCCTCCTCGACCAGCAAGCTGATGCCCTACCTCCGGCGGCCGCGGGGGGACAACCTGCCCTTGAGGCCTCCGATGTCCTCCAAACCCTCAACGCCAAACTGGACACCCTCGTCGACCTGATGAGGACCCAGGTGGCTAGGGAAGGAAGATCACTACTGCCTCGGGTGAGTCCCCCCCGCGCAGAATCCTCAACAAATGGCTGGAGGCTGCTTCACCCTCCAGGGCGGGCGGCTTATTCGCCGCGGGCCAGGCGGGCCCTCGCAAGCCCTGCCTCCAGAGCAAGAAGCCTTCTCCAGTTCGAGAGTGAAGAAACCTGGGCTGCCCTGGCACCCCTTAGAAACAGAAACTCCTGCTGAAGAGCAGCGGGATGATTGCCGGAGGCGAGCTCGTAGCCTTTCGGCTAAGTGCCAGCCAGAGCTGTCTCACCGCCTGCTGGACTTCGAACGACGTTTTGCCGAGCAGGAGCGCGTCCTCCGCGCCCTGCAGAAAGGCTCCGCCTCGGAAGACAAGGAGCAATCCCCGTTCTCTGACCAGATCTTGAGTGTTGAAGTCTCTCCGAGAGTCACCCTCCCAGCCTTCAAGCCCTACGACGGCCAGGGCGACCCGGCCAACCATTTCGACAACTTCGACGCTCTGATGACGCTGCACGGAGCTACTGACGCTGTCAAGTGCCGCGCCTTCGTAACCACCCTGGTGCAGGGGGCCCAACCTGGTTCCGTGCACTCACCCCCTGCAGCATCACCAACTTCTGGCAATTCGGACGACTGTTCAAGGAGAGTTTCGCCGGCAATGGCCCTCCAAGGTCGGTAGCGAGATTACTGGCCCTCAAGCAGGCATAAGGGGAGAAACTGCGGGCTTACATCAACCGTTTCAAAACGGAAGCCCTGCGCATCCCCCGCCTGGATGTGGCCTCTGCCATCACCGCACTGACCAGAGGCACCCGCGATGAAAATCTCCGACGAGAACTGGTGCTCCACCCTCCCTCCTCCCTCGCTGATCTCTTGACCTTGGCTCTGCACCATGCGGAGTGCAAGGAGGTCCTCATCACCTGTCGAGATCCCGTGAGCTCGGGACGGGAGGGGGAGAGAAAGAGGTCGTCAGACCAGCCTTTCGGGCAGGGGAAGAGGAAAAACTGAGATGGCGACCGAAAGGAGCCCCCGCACAAGTTCGAGCGCTACACTCCTCTGTCTGCACCTATCTACCAAATTTATGAAGAGATAAAGGACTCGGGACTACTTCGTTGCCCCGAGCCAATGAAGACCGACACAAAGCGCCGAAGTCGTCAGAAGCACTGTCAGACCACGGCCACCATACTGGGGACTACCAATGCCTCAAGGACGAGATCGAAAGTCTCATCCGCCAAGGCCGCTTATCCCAGTACGTGGTCGAGCGACAAGAAGTGTAGCAAGGCATTTCATGAAACAGATTCCATACACTATTCAAGTTTGTGCAAGTTACTGTTGTAATGCACACTAGGTCGGTGCATATTCGATAGCATACGAGTCTGCATGATTTAGGTCAATGCAAGTTTAGTCAAAGTCTATGCACATTTTACTTAATTACATATAAGTCCATGCATATGCTCACAAGGTCAGTGCATATTTCTGTTCAGCGTCTCATAGGTCTGTGCATGCTTTAGTCTTTATGAGAAGCAAGGTCTGTGCATGTACTGTAGCACTCTTATATAAGGCCAGTGCAAGCTGATGTTTGTTGCATACAATGTCGATGCATGTTTTACCTCATGCATGTTCAAGTCTGTGCACATTTGCCTTGTGCTAAACAAGGTCCATGCACATCCCTCGTTAGGCAAAACAAGGTTGTTTCATACACTGTTGTATGTCTATGCACTTCTGTCGTGTGCTAAACAAGGCTAGTGCACATTCTTCATTGTGCTTGACTTAGGACTGTGCTAATTTAGCCTAATGCATGTAAGATCTATACATGTTACTGTTCAAAGTCAGTGCATTTTTTGTCTCGCACACTTAAGGTCGGTGCAAGTTTTGCCTTATGCCTAGCGAAGTCTGTGCACATCATTCATGATGCGCTGTCTTACGTACGATAAGGTCTGTGCATGTTAGGACTATGGCACATAAAGTCCGTGCATCTTTAGCATCATGCACATTCGAAGTCCGTGCATATCTTTAAACCAAGTTGGTGCATACTTGCATATTCCTTGAGTAAGGTCTGTGCACATTTCTATGTGCACACTGAAGGTTTGTGCATATCTTGCTGAATGCATTACAAAGTCGGTGCATATCTCCTTTATGCACACTAAGGGTCTGAGCACATTTTGTCTTATGCATGGTCAAGTCCGTGCACTTCATTGTTGCACTATAATGAAGGTCTATGCACGTCTTATTCTTTGCATATGCAAGGTCTGTGCATGTTTTCAAGTCTGAGCATACTATTCATATATCATTTTAGAATCTGACCATGTTTGTCTTGTGGACAGGATAAGTCTGTGCACATTTGTTCAAATGCTTTATTAAGTCTATGCACTTCTCATACTTATCTGACCAATTAAGTGTTCGACATATTGATAGGGACTTTAGTCAAAAGGCTCCAGAGAACTAGGAGAGATATGTTCGTGAATTTTAAGGAGGGCACGTGATCTGAGACAGAAAGCAAATGGATGCTCGTGACACGTGGAAAGGTGTCAAGCTCAGATGCTGCCATGTGGCCGGTGCAGATTAAATCTGAATGAAATATTGAGTAGGAAATGTGGTTTTCACGTGCTCATCATCTGCTACCTAGAAGTAAACGAAGACTTGCAGAGAGAGTGGATGATGGTGGAAAAGAGAGTGAGGGTGATCGTGATAAAGAGAGAGAGTGATCGTCACAGAGATAGAATAAGAAAAAGCTCTAGCCAGAAAGAAAAATGATCCAGCAGAGTTAGCGCCAGCTACATCTGAGAGAGCTGAAAGAGCTTTGAGAGAAGGGCATTTATGGTTTGTTGTTTCCAGTCTCTTGGTTTAGAACCAAAGCCGATCTACTCTTTGTAAGAGCTACATTTTGTGCTGTGATTTTCTATTTTCTTTCATTTGTTTTGAAACATCATTTTACAAGCTGTGTGTAAGCGGTGGTTAAGCTGTAATCCTCAGTGGTAGGGGAGGATTCCTCTGGTAGCTTAAGCTGTGAAGCTCAGCGTGTATTGGGAAGGTTTTCCTGAAGCTATGGATCAGCAGGTTGGAAGCTATGAATCAACAGTGAAGCCACACTTGATTTAAGTGTGGGGTGGATATAGATCTCTGTAGGAGATCGAACCACCTAAAATCCCTGTGTCTCGTGCGATTGGGTTATAATTGTTAGCATTTCATACTTCACTCTCTTTATGATAGATGGATGTTTAGGATCGATTGAGAACTGATCAACTTGAGTTGTTCTATCCTGTTTGTCTGTTCGTTAGAATTTCCTGCCTGTCCCATAGTAGCTTATTTTAATTTCACACTAGTCTAGCTGCTGTAGATTTTTATTGGGGATTGATCTATTCACCCACCCTCTAAATCTTTTTCATATGGATCTTCAGATTGATATCTCTGCTAGGTACTAGATATTGGTTTGAGTCTAGATTCTTCACTTCACATTGGTTAGTGCATTCCTGCCTTGTGTCAATGTATGCCCACTCGTAGAGGGACTCAATACTCACCACCACCACCACCAATGGCAGATCCCCGAGTCCATAGTCCCGTTGACCCATCGGTGGTCGACATGTTTCGAACTCTCATGGAAAAAATTGATGGGCTGAGTAAGCGAGTGGATAAGTTGGATGGGTTGAGTACGCGTGTGGATGGCCTAGGCACACGCTTGGAAGAGAGAATGAAGGCCTTCAAGCTAAACTACCATGCCATATCAACATTCCATAACTAAACATGCCATTAAAATCAAAAGACAATGCTCATGGAGTAGATTTCATGATTTTAGGGCCAATTAACACAAACATGTAAGATTGCACGAAAATCAAGGAAACTGGCGTCAGACCATGGCGCATGTGGTACCGACGGGTTCCTAGCGAGGAGAAGATTCCATCCCCCGACCTCTTACATGACGGGAACGACGTTCGAGGCACGAAAGGATGAAGGGGTGCCATTGCTTCACTCGGCCTGACCTGCATCCATGCTTCGCGAATCGAGGGAAGAAGGGCATCACCACGACCTGCGTGACACGACCTTTCCAACGGTACCTCCCTTGCCTCGATCAGCGGCCGTCTAGACCAAAATCGAGAGAGAAGAATGATTTTCAAGAAATTAGCCTAAAATTCTACAAAATAGAGTTTGCACGAAAATTAGTGAAAATGATGACGGATGGCGACGCATGTGGCGTCAACATATTTCTGGTGAGATGAGGAATCCATTCCCCTACCTATTACGTGGCGAAGACCGCGAATCGGTGCAGATCGAGTGACGGGGGCCACGCCGTCCTGTTGCTCCCATACGCCTCCACCCTCCACGATCCGAGGGAAGGGGGGTACCAGCGTGATCCTCGCGTCGAGTCCGTCCCGTCAGTACCTCCCATGTCACGCCCCGTACTTTATATCATCGAGGTATTGTCCGCTTTGGCCTATCAACCTCACGGTTTTATCCCGTTCTAATAGTGATCGGCTCCAGAATGGAGGACTTCTCGGGCAGGTCACCCATCCCCGTACTACTCCCCATTAAGCACGCTTAACTTCGGAGTTCTTTTCAAGAATTGAGCCGATACTTCAAAAGGCGTCTCGGTGATATAGAGTACAACTTAGCTATATTTGAGGGTGTCACAAGACCACTCCACATCAAGCAACCATGGTGTCAACACAACATCTCAATGACAATGATCCCACGAGCGACGTCCACCGACAGCGGTAAGCTACGAACGCCAAGCATCAAGCGCCAAGCAACCACAAGGATTATAGGTAAAAAATAAAAGAAATAAAAAATGAGGCTAAAAATGGAGGGCCTGACAGACTTAGTCATTCTCTTCATAAGGGGGTGGCTGGGGACAAAGAAGTAATCAACCCAGTTGAGGTGAAAATCGAAAGGACGTCTTAGACAAAATCACGTAATCCCTCGGTGTGAAAAGTCACAAGGACGTACCGAAAAAATTAAAAGGGGGCCAGCTCTGATGAAAATCCAAAAGGACGGTAGAGTTGGCAAAGAGAACACATAAAAAATCTCTCTCCCCCACTGGGGACAACCAGTCGGTTCACCCTTCAACGCCTATACACCACAACTGTTGACCTACGCAAACCACCTGACCTACGCAACTCCCTGGCTGGCCTAACCAGTCTTTGGCCAGTACACCACTGCAGTCGGTCAATCTTACACCTTCTTTTCGGCCATAAACCACCACGGTCGGCCTACACCTTCTATGGCCTCACACCATTATGGTCGGCCCACATCCGCCATTGACCCATACACCATTTCGATCATTCATTCCACAAAACCATTGGCCTACACACCACCTCAATTTGTCTCTAAACATCGTCAACCCTGGATCCATATGTCACAAAGGTCCATTAACAGAGAATTTCCAGCCATCAGCCCATCAAGGTTAAGCCACTTAGATTCCAATCAAGACTCCGGCAAGACGTCACAAAGGTACATCAACTTCTAGGCCCACAGTGAAGCTCCAAATTACTCAACAATAAGTCAAAGCCACAGTCACGGCTATAACGACAACAAGCCATCGACGACACAATCCGCAGGTCGCATCCCTTGACAGCAACAAGCTATGGATGACATCCACAAGACCCACAGCTATGAAAAATAAAAAATAAAATAAATAAAGAATAAGACTTAAAACAGAGGTGCCCTAGGGGCCTTAATCACTCCCCTCTAAGGAACTACTGAGGGCAAAAAATGTCACCAACCCAGTTCAGATGAAAACCCACAAAGAAGTCTCAGGTAAAATCAGGTAATCCATCGGTGTGAAAACCCATAAGGACGCATAGAAAAACTTAAAAGAGGTTAGCTCCGACAAAAACCCAAAAAAGTGGTAGAGCTAGTAGAGACAAAAAAAATAAATAAACACTCTTCCTCCCTATTCCTCATTAATGGAAGCCGGCGACCGTGACATCTCACCGACGACGAGCACAACATTGTTTTACCACGATGTTGGCCAATACACCCTGGACGATCTGCCAACTACAATCTTCGGCTAACACCCCTCAACGGTCAGCCGACCAGTCCCGACTCTCATGCTACTATAATGATAAGTGTATATTTTTATATGTTTACTCATATCATGGGCATCATTTTTTAGGTTTTAATGAAACTAATAATTACAACAGAGAATCGATTCTCCCCTGATCGAGGCCTGAGTGTGATCACCTCGAGTCCACTTCTTGAGGACAAGTCTGGAGGAGGGGTTGTTGACCTGTCTTTGATTGTGAGGCGTGGAGCCCTTTATAAATATGGAGGGCCAGCGGGTTACCCGAAGCACTTTCCGCTGGATGAATACTTATTTCCTTTTAGTCAGCATTTCATCCCCGAGGATATGGATGGAGATGATAGCTATTTAGTGGCAGAGCGCATTCAGTTGGAAAGGGGCATTTTGGTTGGGCGAGACAACATGCTTGGCTGTTGTGGTACTTCATATCCGAGCTTTCCCATGGGCCCGGTGTGCCAGACCCAATTTCCTACTGCTTTATAGCTGGGCTTCTTTAGTTTTGAGAATGGTTGCCCTACTTGGCTTCGGTCTTTTTCTTCTGTTACTTGGGACTTATGTGGGAAACACAAGACGGTGTCTGATGCTGCTTTTGGTTGTTTCCTAACTCCTTTTGGCGCGCAGTTTGCTTCTGAAGGCTATGATAAACTGTGCCTTCTAGATATAATTATGAGTGACTCCATGCCGAGCTGGTACGGCAAATGGGCCGTCATCTCTTCTCGCAGGTTTCACTTGGGAGCCACAGACTCATGGGAATTCTTCACCACTACGGCAAACTTATTGACCATATTGGTATTCGTCATGTTGTCACTGCTGCATTGTATCGCTATCCTTGCTACAGTGGCCTTCTGCAAGCCTTGGCTAAACGATTTAATCGCAGGTTCAACACTTTTGGCACAGCTGAGGGCGAGATAGCTTTCGACCTGTGGAGCTTCCATAGGATCTCTGGACTTCCAATTTTAAGTCGGCCTTTTGAGGAAGTACCCTTGGATGATTTGCATAGGAATTATTCCACAAGACCGGGGGAGTATGGGTTTCCACTGAGTTTCAGATTTTTAATGAAAGTATGGCAGGATTTGGCTCGTTTTGGAAAGAAGAAGGCTCCCTCTGCCTCTACTAGAGCTGTAAGGGTTAGTCTGAATGCTTGGGTCTAGTATTTTTACAATGGATTGTTCTGTTTTTATGAAAGATTTGCTGAGGATGATAGACCTCTAAGCCAGTATCAGCAGCTCATTTTGCCTTCTCAAGAAAACAGAAGATATCTGTCTGCGCCAAAAAATGCGGGGTGGAACCCCGGGGATTGCCTGATCAGATTTACCTTGCTGCTTATCTAGTTTATTGGCTTGCCACCTTTGTTATGCCATATGGAGAAGAGGGCCTAGTGCGGCCTGAGATTATCTGTCCTGCTTGCCTCCTCGCTGATGGTCATAGATTGGCTATTGCCCCTGCCGCCTTGGCAAATATTTACCATGGACTAGAAAACTTGACAGCTCACAGTTCCCCTAGAGACAGAAGTGTATGCATGGCCACCCATTATTTGAGTGCCTGGGCCAGATTGCTTCTACCAGGGTTGTGTCAGAATGTTCCTGTTGATAATCCGACAGCTCCCTTAATATTCCTGTTTCGAGATCATCCTAATCAGAGCCCGCTTGAGCATTTGTCAAAGGCACGAAGACTATTATCATATGTCCCCATTCATGGGGAGGAGGGCCTCGACTTTGCACACAGCTCTTATGAGTTCCGGCCATTTGTTGTTGAGGGCCCAAATGGGCCATCTTCCAGTCCGCCTCACCATCAGTCTTCTGGCATTTCTTTTTATGAGAATTGGTTATGCTGTGTTAGGCTGAGCATTCTTGTGTTCAGGAAGGGCAGCACCACAATTTGGAGCCCTACTATCCTCACCATTTCTCACGAAATTTTGGCTATGACCAGTCAGTACCTCCAAATGCTGATTTCGCCATAGATGAGCGATTATGTCGAAGCCATGATACCCACCTAGTTGCTCGCAGTTGGTGGGATTATTTTTTTAGGGGGGTGTCAGATCATGGGTGTACTCTCCCCGAGGGGAGGCGATTGGTCGGATCGACATGTATTATGCTCACTGGTGGTTTAAGCACAACAACGTGTTCAGGCAGCCTCCTCAAAAGTTAAAGGAAGTAGAAGAAGCCCACCTTGCAAGGATTGATCTTTCTCCACTTTCTATTGAGCACTCTTTCCTTCATGCCTATTTTCCACAGCTTGCGAGGGCCGTCAAGGAGTTCCATGCGGCATGGGAGGCAAAGAATGGGGCCATTACTGTAGATTGGCGGCCATACGTAGGAGCGATCAGGCCTCTGAGGGGTCAGGGAGAGACTTCCTTGGGGCAAGTTAAAGCCCCAGCAGTTCGTAGAGTGTATTCATGGTGGGCTCACTTGCTATCAGACTGCGGCTACCCTCAGGATGCTCAAATGACCACAGGGTTTCATCTAGAGGGATACACCAATGATCTGTGGCCCTGGTGGGAGAGGCATTTGATAGGTTCCATTGTTCGCGTCGGGCCCTTTGAGTATGCTACTCTTGTAGAAAATGCAAGCACACTTTAAGAACTTTGGGATGGGGTGGCAAAGGCCGGCAAGCTCATTGGTGTATGACCAGAGGAGATGGTTTTACAACCTACATTCTCACCTGAATACTTCTCCATCTTTTGGCTATCCAGAACTTGTTTTGCCTTGAGTGCTTCTTAACCTTGTCGTGTTTGTCATGCTTTCCCTTTTTTCACAGTGAGCTCTATTGCTGAAAAGAGTGCCCAGAATCGAGGAAAAAGAGCCTCTGTCTCATCAAAGAGGCCGCGATCTGCCGAGGATGCGGGCCCTAGCACTCGGGTGTCCCGTCCTCACACAAGTAGGGGTGCTTCACGGGAGCAACCAGGTAGCATATTTTATGTAATTTGTCTTGTCTTCAATACATCAATTTCATTGAATTCTTCTACTGATCTTGCTAGCTCTCTGGTTCTTCTCATGTGCAAGTAAAGGGGCATCTCTCTATTGTGGATGAAACCACTTTGTCGGGAGTGATGGAGACCGCAGAGGACGGTGAGCTGCAAGACGATGATTGCAACCCAGTGACGGGCGCCTTGCCACACTTTTCTGGCGTGGAGCCTACTAGTCATGATCTTCTTGGTAAGCTTACCCTTAATAGCCATAATTATGAACATTTTTCTTTGGACTGTCTTCTGATTTTATAACTCTCTCTTCTTCAGGAGAGGCTTGTGGAAGGAGTAGTGCAATCACAACCCTTGCAGAGGAAATGGGATTAAATGTCGATCCAGCTTCCTTGAGTGAGCTTTCAGGGAAATCTGCTCATAAGATCTGACTTCTTTCAGCTAAAAGGTTATTCACCGCGCTCCTGAGCTCAGGGCTAAATGAAGAACTCCTAGAATTTTCATCTGCTCTTCTTACTGATAGAGAGACAGTAGCCCGATATTCGGAAGCCCTTTTAGCCAAGTTGTGTGCAGAGAAAGGGGTGGAACCAAACTCTCACATGGAAACTGACAAAGGCTCAGCTACCCCTCCTAGCTTGGGAGCGGTTCAAGGTACCTGCGCCACTGCTAAGCATGCTTACCACACTTCTTTTATTTACTGCCCTATCTGATGTAGGCTTGGTTACTAACTTTCCCGTTTTACTTTGTAGCTGATTTACCAGTGGCGGGGCTGCCTAGTGCTTTGGGAGAGGTCGGTAGAGATGATTTAGTGCTGGAGGAGCCTGTTGATATCTGTCACGGGACTTCTGGGTCCACTCCTGTGGTGGGTGGCGCAAGTGACAAGCCCCCTAATCTAGCAGAAATCCCATCTTCCGTTGGTGGGGTAGAATTTGGTGAGCGTCCACACCTCCCTCCATTATCTTTAGAGAATGTGGGCAGGTCCAGAAATAATTTAATTTCATATTCTCTTCTCTCATATGATCCAGCTACTAGAAGTAGCGGGCCACCCTTGGCAGGGAGGGAAAGTACATATAATGCGGAGGCTTCTCCTCTTCCGTTTGATTCGGCAACTCTAGCCATTAAAGGGGCCGAGGATATTGATTTGGAAGGTATTGAACCTTTCATCCACTTGTCGTTCTTTTGCTACGCTCCATTCTAGATTCTAGTTTAATTATTATTGCTCCTCCTCCTTAGGGAATGCCACGACTCCCCTACTTGCTAGCAACGAGGACGTAGGAGAGGAAAGGTACCCCTCCCTTAGCACGGAGCCTGCCGCTCAAGACCCAACAGGAGTTGAGAGCCCTTTATCATCAGGTAATTGCCCTTTTCTTGAAACCATCGGTGTTGAGTACACCTACATATATATCTAATGAATGTTGTACTTTGCACTTTGTCAGGGGGAACATAACTTCTTGACGATCAGTCTGTACCTCCTTCACCTACTAATCCTGACGCCATAGAGGAAGGCATGTCTGAGGGGCGAAGCTTTTGGAGAGGAGACCTCCTCATGTAAGGCAGTGATAACTTTATTCGTGAAGATGGCAGGTTATATTCAGTCATAATGACCATATTGCTAATTCCCTCTCTCTTTGCAGGATTCCTAGAGGGTGTTTGCTCAAGCATGATTGCAAGCGGGTAGAAATCTGCCTTCGCTATTGACTTTCTAGCGCATGGGATAGCTTGGCCTGACGACCCTCAGCCTATGTCTTTTGTGGGGGCTGAATTGATGGTTGACACACTTATCAGCGGCGCCCAAGCCTTGATCCAGAGGGGGAGTCTTCCTCCAGTGGAGACTGTGTGATACTCTTCGGACCAGGACACGGGGGTTACCACGCACTGGGGTTGCCCAAAGA
This sequence comes from Amorphophallus titanum, assembly GCA_024336825.1. Lineage (NCBI taxonomy): Eukaryota > Viridiplantae > Streptophyta > Magnoliopsida > Alismatales > Araceae > Amorphophallus > Amorphophallus titanum. Next base: position 85,531,699 of record JANBPO010009603.1, on the reverse strand, counting down.
GCCCTAGATGTTAGCAATGGTAAACATTTGGGAGGAATTCCGACGTCTGCACATAGCTTCAACATGGGAGACTTGCAACTTGAAAATCCAATTGGAAGCAGAAATCGATACTTTATCGAGCAAGGTTGAGGAGCTAAATTCCAGGGCCGAAAGAGTTCGAGACCGCCAGGCCTCCCTTGAGGCAGCCATAGCTGAAAATAGGAACCATGCCATATTGCTTTGAGAGACTGTGCGGAGCATCTTGCAGCGGATTGAGGAGTTGGAGGCCACAGTCGAATCTGATACCAAAACCGCCCAAGTGGTATAGGCCAAGGAGGGGTCACTTGTCTCAGAGTGCCTAGCGATACAACAAGCCATTGTGGCTAAGCAAAATGAGATTGGGGATTTGATGAAGAGAAAACCCCCTCAACTATGAGGCTGTGTTTTATTTTTGTCATCTTCCATTTTTGTGGTTACCCCGAGGGCCTGTCTCGGGCTCCCATTTCACAGACAAATGAAAGCAGTAGTTTATGAACTAAAGGCACTAAAAGAGTGTCCATATTGCATGAGCATGTGTTAGGGCCATTAGCTCGATATAATTAATTCACCGCTGCGAGAGAGAGCGAGACCCGTCCCGTGGCCCGATCCAGGCACGAGTGAGAGTTGACCATCCTAGCTCTTGCCAGTTTCTCAACCGTGCACATCTGACGCTTCCCTCGCTGAGGGACGAACCACGAGCTTGTTTAGAGTCCAAGGTCCGCATCCTACTTGGAGTCGAGTCCACCATGGTCCGTCCCGCATCAAATTGGTATCAGAGCCAGGTTGAGTCTAGGGTTGTCATTACATAGAAGGGGAGAAAGAAAAATGTCTTAAGTCTAGGTTCAACATTATTTTAGAACAAAGAAAAAAAGTGTTTTGATTTGCATCCCAATCTACCCAGTATATCAAAAGACGTTACTGTAAGGTTAGGTTACGCCTATCCGGAAGGTAGCCCCTTGCGTGAGGTTCACCTCTACCACGTATTGGAAATTGGGTTAAGTCTAGGTTTGTAGTCGAGTCTGCATTCTAACATTGCCATGTAGGGTGTCTAGGTGCGTGCATTAGTTTTTAAAAGAAAAGAAAAAGAAAGGGGTTCCAAAGCATGCCCACTCCTAGGGAAATCAATTCTTATCTCTTCGCAACTATGGCCAACCCCTACATCAGACCCGTCCAAGGCAATCAGTCCGTGTCTGAGTACATTAGGGACTTCGAAGTGTACCGATCAAGATGTGGGGTCGGGAAGGAGAGCACCATAGTCAGATTTCAGTTCTGGAGAGGTCTGCGGCCTCACTACCTGTTTGAGTGTCTTTACCGCGGCGCGGTCACTCTGGAGCAATCTTATCAGGTCGCTCTAGAGGTCGAGCCGTTCAAGTCATGGTTTGATGCTGCCCTTCGGCAAGCATCTACCTCTCCACATGAGTCCCCGAGGCAGGATGCTCCGACCCCCCAACCTCACCCACCATAGTCGGGGAACCCTTCCCTTAGAGCTCCTTTCCCACCTTCACCTTTCGATCTTCCTTCGAAGCCCCCTCATTTAGAGCCACTACAGCCAGGGCTACCCGTACCTCTAACGGGGAAGCTATACATAGACGAGCCACTTCTTAGTTGGCTTAGGACGGGCTTAGTCCTTACCTCATCTTGCTATCCACCCATGGACCACGGACTACCACTAGTGCCCGTCAACTCATTCCACACGACTTTCCGGTCTAGCCACCATGTCGATACATTAGATGACCTTCTTAAGGGGTTAGACCGACAGTTACAGTTGAGACACTTATTGGCCCCAGGCTTCAACCAGCCCATGAGTCGTAGCTTTACGCATCCCGCGTTGGGGTCCATTACCTCCGTGTACACCGTGGGCCATGTCACCACGGAGGTCCTTTTGTTCCTCCCCATGCCGGCTGAGTCAAACTTCATCCCCCTTATCCCGAGGGAGGAACCATACCTCATACCCATGACCATCGTCCCACCTACTACAATGTATGAAGGTGACCATCAACACCTTCTAGAATTCCACACATGGGACCATAGGATGAGGGAATCCATATCGAGGGGTCACACATTCTTTGATCCCTTCGATCCCTTCCTCGAGATTAAGGAATCCATATCGAGGGGTCACACATTCTTTGACCCCTTCGATCCCTTCCTTTGTGGGCCTCTTTACCCATAACCACCATTCCACTTCCTTAGGGAAGTCCCCTACCACACCCCTTCTTCATGGGTACGTCACCCCTCACATAGCCGGGAGCCAGTTCATTCGAGAAATGGAGAAGGTCAATTTGGCTTCCCCGGCCCACCCAAACCTCTCGAACCTCCCACGCCCAACGGGAAGTCATTGCCAAATTGGTTCATAATTGGGAGGCTAGGAGTCCCCTATGCCACCAACCTCCGTGATGGGAACATCAGCCACCCTCCATGCTCCGGCTTCGACGTCGACCCCTCGAGACGGATTCGACAGTGGTTAGGATTTTTATTTCTTCTTAGCTTGATGTAATTTTCTTTTATTGTGTTGTAATCCCTATTGTGCCAATTAATAAGACCCAAAGGGCTAGTCCATTAGTAGCTCGGTTAGTGGTCATAGTTAGCTTAAGTTCACTCATTCGGATAGTGTGGACATTTCTTAGTTTGTCAAGGGCAGAAGGAGTCTTTTGTACCCCCTGCCTCTCCCTATAAATAGGGGTCCAAGGGCCTTATTTTAGAGGATGAAGAAGTTGCAAAATTTGAGTTGAGAAAAAACACTTGTGACCTTCCTCTCTCTTCCTCTTACTTGCGCCCTCTCTCTCTCTTCTCTCTCTCTAACTCTTGCGTACACCACCTTCTCTCTCCCTCTCTAACCCCTTGGTCGACCCATCCTCTCTCTCTCCTCTATCTCCCTTGTCACATCAGCCTCCTAGATTCCCTTCCCTCCTAAAATCCCTCCCTCTTCCTATTTTCTCTCCTCATCCCAAGGAAAAAGGCCCCCGAAACTACTCTAAGCAGACACTACACCAAACAAAGACAGAAGGGTGAACTCTAAACTAGGAAAAGTTTGAAGCTTATCGAACTATCGACAAGACGCCAGGCTCCAAATGAAGACCTGCAAGAACAACCGACAAAGCCTAGGAAAAACCTAGATGGATGACAGGCAACATGAGTAGAACATCATGTACACTGCCCCCTACATGACTAGAACGCCATGCATATGACAAGACGTGGACCTCGAGTGTAGCCGCTAGAGGGCTGACCCGAAAGGTCACGATGCATGGAAAGCACGAAGAGAACCGCAGAGAGTCACGTGCCACGTGATTGGAGTGCCTCACCACCAGAAGAATAGGCAGCTGCGTCCACTGACATCTTATGCTGTGCCTACTAGTGTCTTGTCCACGTCACCTACCACAAGGACTAGGCCGAGATCAAGACACTATCAGAACCAGAACAGTACCATAATGCGAACGACTAGTCAGGGTCACATCTAACGACGCAAGTCCAAAGCCCTTGACCACGTGTGCACACACTGACTATCATCTAAGCCAGGCCTCTAGCTAGCATTCCCCCTCCGAAGGATGGTATGGTTTACGTGGGGCCCACGGAACTAGCCTAAGAATCGTAAACCGGGAAAGTGCCCCGCTACAAGAGCCGTCACGCTGAAGTGTTCCGTAAGGCTATGACTAGTGGAGGCTTACAAGACACAGAAACTCAAAACACGAGTGTGAAAGTACAGACAGGCAAGAGAGCACTGTCACACGTACTCCGAAGCACCAATGGCAGTACAGCCACTGTCGACAACTTAGGACAAGGCAACTAGACCTACTCACGTAACGATCCTTGAGTCAGATGACTCGGAGGCAAGATCATCACAGACAGCGGAACAAGCTGCCATTCGGTCTAAACCTAAGCCAGAGAAAACAACGCTCCGCAGGAAATGACTCACGGAGACCCGAGGGAAGACCGAGGACCCTCAGCACACCTGGATATGCAAACCGAGGTAAGATGATACCTCAAGGCATCCAGAAACACAGTCTCGAATTGGACAAAGCCGTCGAGACACACACAAGGCCACCTGTCAACCCCTGGTCTCACCGGGTTGACCGAAACCCTACATGACACATACACATAGACATACACAGACACACACATTGCATGCATAAGCACTCTTGGCCATCCCATCATGGTCACTGCCCTCATAGGATGTCAACAGACATCCGCGGGTCACAGGCAAACCACGAGATCAAGCCAAGACAAGCAGAAATCGAAGTGGTGGATAACGACAACACTCTGGGCAAAGCGAGCCATCACTCAGCCGCTAGGTGAACCTGACAGTCAAGAGACAGCCGCTACGCAACCAGAGGCAACGACACTGGCAGGTCTAGATCAAGTCATTAGGGTACTATCGCAGTCAAGGAAAAGATCACACTCAGTCACCTGAATCGACCAATCTTGAAACCACCTACACACAGAGACCGCCCTAGAACGCAAACCTAAGACAGACAGACACACAGAACCAACATAGAATGGGACAACGGCCATCACGGCCACAATAGGACTGTAATGCACGTCTATAGGGGCGTTACCTACTCTAACGCACCAGAGTAGGGACGCCAGGGCAAACAGACCTGAAATTCAATGTAGACCATGTAACGCACCGAGATAGGCACGCCACATCAGCAAAACGTACCAGGACAGGGGCGTTATGGCCAACGGACCAAACTCAAACCAAGGGGAATATAACGGACCTCCATAGCCGTGTTATACTAGTACAATGTGCTAGGATAGGGGCATTATATCCAACAGACCCAAAACACTAACACGGACAAGAGGTATATAACGGACCAGGCTGAGTCCACCATAGCCACATGGCGCATGGGGATAGGCGCGTTACACCAACCACCATAGCCAAATAAACGACAGTCAAGCACAACGTAACGGACCCACACAGGTGCATTACCTAACCATAACGCACAGGGAGAGATCCGTTACAGTGAAACGACTGACACGATCTTTGAGGCAACACGATCGTCGAGGGACTGACAATAGTAGTAGGCCTCGAAAATAATAGCACGTAATGGACCAAGCCAGGCGCGTTATAGGCATGTGACGGTCCTATACTTGTCCGTCACACCAAGGGCGTAATGCACCATCATAGGCACGTTACAGTTATGTGACGGTCCAGTACTGGTCCTTCATACGACCCCAACCTCGAAGAACGTAAAATGACCATGGTTGTGGTGGTCTATCGAGGGCCCATCACACAGTGTGATGGTCACTGGAGTGACCGTTACACGAATCCGGCAAGCAAAATAGGGGAATGGCCGAATCGGCCCGTTCCTGATGTGAAACCACCTTGGGGGTGGTAGTCACAAGACCGAATGACCCTCGGACCTAGCAAGCAAACAAAGAGCGGACCTTTTCAGGTGGGTCGGTGTTCGTTCTGCTTGTGCAGGTCCTGGTGTGCAAGTTCGTAGCTGCCAGCTGGTACCTTCATCGGGCTTCCCCTGACTTTCTGGGTACGTCTTTCTTTTCTATCGACTGTACTATTACACTACTTGTCTTTTCTTTGGACTGGACTCTGGTATATAATTGTTAATTTTAACTATTAATTAAAAAGTAATTTTATTTCTGCTACTTTAGCAAATCGATCTAATGAAATTTAATTACTTACTGTTAAATCTCTGTGGCTTCAATGTACTACACGACAATCCTTTAACCCTTACAGGGCCTCATCAGCCTCTCGGGTGACTTCCCCGAGTTCTTGATATCGATAGTCTGATGATATTGGGTTATCAGTGTCTGGATCTCCTGGGTCATCACAGGTGGTATCAGAGCATTGTTGTGGGAATCCGAGATATACAGTCTCTAGAGTCCTTATGTCCAGTATAGTCTTCAACTGGCTTAGGTTTTATGATTCATGATCGCTTCATTTTCCATGCGTCGTCTTATGCGTGCTAGATTAGCACTGTGCAAGATGGTCCTACTCTCGTCAGGATGTGACGAGGTGCTTCTTTTTCGTCATGATGTCTATCTCGACCATGCTGTACTTGGCAGTATTCGCCGAAAGGCTCGAATCTGTAGTACATTATTTGAGGTTTTCTTGTGAATTGGTTCAGGTTGCTGTTGGCGTTGGTTTGATGGTCGTGCACATTCTTACGTTGTTTTGGTCGTCCCAGCTTGAGTCCGTACAGCTCCTGATATGTTTCACTTTTGATGAAGTGCTCGATTAGATTCCGTGATTGAGAAGATGCTCGGGCGAACCTAGGATTTTCCCTTCCTGGTGAGCTTCTGTTGGTCGAGCTTGATGTTTCTCATCCCGTCTGGTGGAGTCTTTTCGAGGTTAGCCTTGGAATTGCTATCTTAGTGTTGCCTTAGTCCATATCTACTTAAGTGTGGACAATGTTTTATTTGAGCCTGATCTGCTCTTTGCTTTACAGTTGCCTGGCTTTGGACCTAATCTATGTGTCAATAGCTGTTGTGTACCGTGTTCATCGTGCCGTGTCTAATGGTCGATGTGTTGTGAAGGCCCATTTATTGTTTCAGGACGTGAAGGTAAGCTGAGATTAGCATCTTTCCTTGTGCTTTGTGCTGATGTTGGTACTCTCCTTTGTTGCACTTAGGCTACTTGTGATTGGTCGTTCGCTAGATCGGTACTTGTGGCGTGTTACATTACAATTCTTATGAGTTGCGATGGCGCCGTGTGTGTACTGAGATGTGGATCCCGAGCTATTTTCTGTTGCCTGTGTGCATGTGTGAGTGCGTAGTGGAAGCATGTGGGCTGATAACCCACTGTTCAAGAATCATTTCTTCTCGATGTGACTTCGTCTTGGTTTCTTGTGCCTTGAAGTTGTCAGTTGTCGTGCTGTTGCTAGTAAATTTTCTAGTGTTGGCAATGGCATTTGTGAGTGTTGGGGAATTTGTCAGCTTTGTTGCTGATTGAGTACCCTCTACTTGACATTTCTTTCTCTCAGGTGTTGTGCTCTCAAGGCGTACCTATAGTCCTTAAGATGCGGCCCTTGAGATTGTGGTTCTTGTTGTCGTTTCTCATTGTCGTGGGTCTTTCCTTGGTGAGCTACTTGATGCATGACTCGTTCCCTGTAGTCATGTGATCAACTGCTATCGTGCCTTGATGTGACCCTGCTTGCAGTTGTGTTCTATAGTTCTATGTCCTGTGCGGAGCCAGAATCCTGCGAGTGCTATTGTTATTATTTTTGTAAGTGCTGTTTCTCTATGTTATTGTCTGTTTGTCATTGGCACTTTGTAGACCAACTCTTGTCTGTTAGCTTTGCTACACTCCTTTTCCCCTGGTAGAGTTAGCTTGTGACTAAATCAGATATGATGTCTGACTGAGGACTGACTTGATTGTGTTCGTGATCTTGTACTGCTGTGTTGTTGTTGTCTCCGTGAATTTGTCATTGGTGTCCTGTGTGCCAAGTGGTCCCTGTCACCTTTGGCACTAGAGCTGATGATGTTGTCAGGCTGTCAGCTTAGAGGACTGTGTTTCCTTGTTTACGCTGATGCTTGCCATGTCTGTCGTATCATTTTTCGAGATCTACTGTCGTGGTAGTCGTGTCTCTTATCCCTATGAGATGTAAGCGACGTTGCCTTGTTACGAAGGTATCAGACTTGTGTTCACTTTTGTCGTGCTCAGTCTCGTGCGTGTGCACGTGATTATGGTCTAACTGTGTTCCTCTGGGCTGTATTTTTCGTGATTCATGTCATTTCGTAATTGGGTTGTCAGGTTGTTCTTCCATACTTCTCCTTTGTTAGTCCTTAAATTTTGAGGATGAAATTTCTTAAAGGAGGGGAGGATGTAATGTCCTGGATCTTTATTGGATCATTATCATGGAGAATGAGGAGCTGAAGACCAAGCAGTTCATCCAGGGTTTGAGGCAGGAGCTGAGGCACCTTCTGATAGCAAACGCTGCCACTGATTTGGAGACGGCTTCCCACGTAGCGGCGTCATTGGAGCTGGATATGCAGAGGACCCGAGGACAGGTTGGCCAGGGGCAATCCCATTCAGGCCGCAGCCAGCAGACGGCTACCCAGCAGCAGAGCACCTTTCAGCATTCTACCTGTAGTTCGGGAGCGTTGGCACCAGCAGCGTCAGCGACAAGATCTGCGTCTTTTGGCTCCAAGGTTAAGAAGTTCTTTAGGAAGAACTTTGGTAAGAAGCGTAAGGAGGGTAGAGATCAGAGGCAGGCGTCTTTAGGTAGTGTTCAGTAGTCGATGCCTTATTAGCGTCAGAGATCAATTTGCGGTTCGCGAGGGTCATGTCTCTAGTGTGGCGAATTGCATGCAGGCAGGTAGTGCACGACGCCAGTGATTTGTTTCAGATGTGACCAGGCAGGGCATATGGCGCGTGACTATCCTCAGAGGCCACGTCAGTCACCCCAGTATCCTCAGCAGCAACAGTAGCAGTACCCTTAGCAGTAGCAGCAGTTTCAGCAGCATGGGTAGTATCCGCCACTATCACAGTCAGCAAGTGTGGGCAGGCAGAGGTCTCGAGGCAAGATCACACACATGACCAGGGCAGAGGCAGAGTCGTCCCAGCTTGTGGAAGGTACTGTTATGATTTTGGGTTGTGCAGCTCGAGTTTTATTTGATTCTGGTGTGTCGCATTCGTTTATATCGAAGGACTTCGCGCTGAGTGTTGAGGACCCGGTGTCCCAGATGTTGTGTGATATGACTGTGGAATTGCCGTCTGGCGATTTCATGTTTACCCCGTATTGCTTCGAGAAGGTTCCAGTGTGGATTGAGGGGCGGAACCTGCCAGGCAGGCTTTATGCGTTGCACCTTTGGGATTATGATGTGATTTTGGGCATGGATTGGCTTGAGGCCTATAGAGCGATGGTGGATTGCGGAACGAAGAGGGTCTACTTTCAGCCTCCCCATAGACCTGCGTTCTATTTCCAAGGTATCCGATCTACCTCTCCTCGTTTTCTCATTTTCGCTATTAGGGCCTGTAGGTTGCTTGATGCCGGTTGCCAGGGTTTTCTCGCTTCTATGGTCATGATAGACAGGCAGCGTCCATATGTGGAGGACATTCCGGTGGTGTGCGAGTTTCCTGATATTTTTCTCGAGGATTTGCCTAGACTGCCTCCCCAGTGGGAGATTGATTTTGTTATCGAGGTTGTGCCTGGTATGAGACCTTTATCGAAGGCTCCTTATCGCATGGCTCCCGTTGAGTTGAGAGAGTTGAGGGCGTAGTTGCAGGAGTTGCTCGCCAAGGGGTATATTCATCCTATCTTTTCCCCTTGGGGTGCGCCGGTATTGTTTGTGAAGAAGAAGGACGATAGTCTGAGGTTGTGTATTGACTACCGGCAGCTGAATGAGGTGACCATTAAGAACAAGTATCCGCTGCCGCGGATTGATGATTTGTTCGATCAGCTTTAGTCTGCTCGAGTGTTTTCACGGATTGATCTGCGGTCCGATTATTATCAGCTGCGGATTCGTGAGTCTGATATGGAGAAGACTGCGTTTAGTATGAGGTATGGGCATTATGAGTTCCTGGTGATGCCCTTTGGCCTCACCAATGCCCCCGCAGTCTTCATGATCTTGATGCATAGGGTGTTTCGTCCCTACTTAGATCAATTTATGGTCGTGTTTGTGGACGATATCCTTGTTTATTCGCAGTCTACAGAGGAGCACGTGTACCATTTGAGGGTTGCGTTGCAAACCTTGCGAGATCACCAGCTGTATGCGAAGCTTGGCAAGTGTGAGTTTTGACTTCGAGAGGTGCACTTTTTAGGGCACGTGATTTTTGGTGATGGTATTTCTGTGGATCCCGTCAATGTCGAGGCTGTGATGCAGTGGCCGAGGCCGAGGTCTGTGACGGAGATTCGGAGTTTCTTAGGGCTTGTAGGCTATTATAGGAGGTTCATTCAGGATTTTGCTTGTATTGCGACCCCAATGACCAGACTTATGTGAAAGAATGTACCTTTTATCTGGACTGATGAGTGTGAGTAGAACTTTATGGAGCTAAAGAGGTTACTCACCGGTGTTGGTGTTACCTTCTGGATCGGGAGGTTTTGTGTTGTGTGCAGATGCTTCCAGGGTTGGTCTGGGCGCTGTGTTGATGCAGCACGGTAGAGTTGTGGTGTCTACTTCGCGGCTATTGAAGTCACATGAGGAAAACTACCCTACCCATGACCTTGAGTTGGCTGTTGTGATCTTTGCATTGAAGATTTGGAGGCATTATCTATACAGTGAGAAGATTGAGGTGTTTACTGACCATCAGAGTTTGAGGTATGTGTTCACTCAGAAGGACTTCGTTTTGCACGTTTCTCCTATCTCTGTGCGGGGTTTGGTGCCCTATCGAGTGAGATCGGGCCAGTTTAGGGAAAACTATTATTTTTGGGATTTGTAGGGCTCGCCGAAAAATAGTGATGGTTTGTAGTATAATTACTGTCTAAAAGACCGCCGGGATGCTAGGATCCCGTACCTGCCAATTTCGTGTCGATCGGTTGTCATTCGGGGCCGGTAGGAGTCTGGGAAGCTCGGTGACCCGATTTGGGTCGATTCGTCAGAATCGCCCTGATCTCGCGATTCGTCCATTGCATGTGCCATTTTTAGCTTCCAGGCGTCTTCTGTGGTCTTGTAGCTTTGTTTCCCCTATGCTTCGGCATAAATGGGGCGTGGAACGGGCTGATTCGGCCACTCCACTATTTTTTCTACCGTGATGGTGTAATTGTCATTCCAGAGACCGTCACACTGTGTGATGGTCCTACGATAGACCACGACAGCTATTAGTCATTTTAGGTTCTTCGAGGCTTGGTCAGTGTGATAGACCAGTTATGGACTGTTACGTGACTGTGACGCCCCTATAGAGGTGCGTCATCCCCCCGTTCGTTGAGTTTTGGGTCTGTTGGCCCTGACACCCCAGTCCTGGTGCATCAGAGCATGTAACGTGCCTATAGTAGGCCGTTACAGTTTGTTTGACCAAGTTTGACTAGCAATGTCAGTTGGCTCTAGCGGCCCAACCCCCATGCTCTAGGGTGCTGTAACACGTCCGTATTGGACTGTTACATGCTGTTCGTCTGAGTTATGTTTTAGGCCTGTTCGCCCTGACGGCCCAATCTGGGTGCGTCAGAGCTGTGTAACGTGGCTATAGTAGGCTGTTACATCATTCGAGTGTAGGTTTTAGGCCTATTGATCTTGACGCCCCTACCTTGGTGCGTCAGAGCTGTGTACTGCGCTAATAGAGGTGCGTTACAGTCTTGTTGTTGGTCGTGATGGCCGTTGTTCTGTTCTGTGTCAGTTTGTGCGTTGGTCTGCCTTAGGTTTGTGTTCTAGGGCAGTGTTTGTGTGTCGGTGGCTTCTGGATCACTCAGTTCTAGATCGGTCGGTTCAGGTGACTGGGTGAGGTCTCTTCCCTGACTGCGACAGTCCCCTAACGACTCAATCTAGAACTGCCAATGTCCTTGTCTCTGGTCGCATAGTGACTATCCCTTGTCTGTCGGGTTCACATAGCAGTTGAGTGGTGGTTCGCTTTGCCCAGAGTGTCATCTTCTCTGCTTTTGTATTGCTATGTGTGTCTGTGTTTGCGTCGTGTCTGGTTCCGGTCAACCCGATGAGACCAAGGGTTGATAGGCGACCTTGTCTATGTCTCGACAGTTTTATCTAGCTCGAGATAATGTTCTAGATGCCTCGGGGTACTGTCCCACGTTGGTTGTGTGTCCAGGTGTGTTGAGAGTTCTTGGTGTCCCCTCGGGTCTCTGTGAGTCATTTCTTACGGAGTGTCGTTTCCTCTGGCTTAGGAATAGACCGTTTAGCGGCTAGTTCCGCTGTCTGTGATGATCTTGCCTCTGAGTCATCTGACTCAAGGATCGTTACGTGAGTAGGTCTAGCTGCCTTGTCCTGAGTCTGTCGGTAGTGGTCATACTGCCACTAGTGCTTTCTAGAACATGGGACAGCGCTTGGTTAGCCTGTCTGTACTTCGGCACTCATTTTGGAGTCTGTGTTTCTTGAGCCTCCACTAGTCGTAGCCTTATGGCACACTTCGGCGTGACGGCTCTTGTAGTGGGGCACTTTTTTGATTTATGGTTCTTAAGCTAGTTTTGTGGGCCCCCAGTCCAACCGTAGCGTCCTTCGGAGGGGAAATACTAGCTAGAGGCCTGGCTTAGGCAGTGGGCCAGTGTGTGCACACGTGTTCAGGGGCATTAGACTTGTGTCGTTAGACGTGACCCTGACTAGTCACTCGCGTTATGGTACTGTTTTGGTTCTAACAATGTCTTTGTCTCAGCCTAGTCCTTGCGATAGGGTACACGGACAAGACGCTAGTAGGCTCAACATAAGACGTCAGTGGACGCAGTTGGCTATTCTTCTGGTGGTGAGGCACTCTAGTCACATGGCACGTGACTCTTTACGGTTCTCTTCACGGTTCTTGTGCGTCGTGACCTTTTCGGGTTAGCCTTATCTTAGCTTTTCCTGAGGTCAGTGTCCTGTCGCATGCACGACATTCTAGTCATGCATGGGGCAGTGTGCATGACATTCTAGTCGTGGCGCGTCTGTGTCTGTCTAGGTCTTTTCTAGACTTTTGGTCTGGTCTCATAGGCCTTGTCTTTGACCTCATGGTTGTCGACAGATCAGTGACTCCTGATCTTCCGAGTTCAGGGTTGACCCTTCTGCCGTTGTTAGGAGTAGCTTCGGGTGCTGAGGTTAGTTCAGCAGCCTTGCTAGTGTGGTACGGGTTCGATCAGAGAAGGTTGTCGGCGGCTCTTTTTTTCGTTTGGTTGTGCTTGGGAACTTCGCTAGGACCCCAGGCTGGCCCTTAGGATTTTATTGCACCAAAATGAAAATGTGTTGGGAGACATCCCGCCTTACCCCTGTGATAAGTACATCTAAGAAAAATCAAAGCACCCCCAAGCTATAAACATTAGAACCAAAAATGAGGGTGACTAGTCTTATCAAGAGTGATCTCACTTCTTACAACAAGAGGAAGGCTAAAAAAAGAAAGGTACAGTTGAGAGGCCTGCATAGAACAACATTAATTGGCTAAGATTGGTCATATCAAGTGTGATCATGTCAGCAGTGGCAGGAGGACAGTGTAGATGCCTAATTTCGAACATCCTGCGGATCCCTAATGGACCTTCGTGTGAATGACGTTAATTGTGGTACTTGGTTTTTCGATGTTTTGAGTTTTAAAGCCTAGCCCGTAGCCTTAAAGCTATTGGGCCTCGTACACTTAGGGGCCCAAGGAGCATGGTCTGGGTGGCCAAAGACTTGGCAGCCCCCAGTCCTGGGCAACCAGGGCGATGGCCGCCCTGGTCTGCTAGGTGGCTAGAGTCCTAGCTGCCCTCCCTTCAAGGAGGCTAGGGCAATGGCCGCCTTCCCCAAATGGGTGGCCAGCAGCCTGGCCGCCTTCTACTGCTGGGTGACCAAAGGCTTGGCCACCCTCCCCTGTTTACTCAGTTAGAGAACATGGCCCAGCTTGTGGGCATGTTTCTTTCCCCCCATTCTGCACGATTTTTCCCACGACTTGTAACTCCAAGCCCTGGGAACAAAACGGAGGCTCTCTCTAGTGTGAAGAGGGGGATCTTTCATTTTTTGTTTTTGGGTGCAGGTGGTGATTAGGGGAAAATCAGAGCCGAAGGAGTTCCTCTCAGAGGGAGAGAGGAGTCATCATCTTCCTCTTTCCTCCCTGCGTTGGTTTGAACCCCTAGCCTCATTTCCTACTTGCGTCACAGCTTCCAGGTTAAGTACGTAGCATTGGATGTAGTGATCCCTTAGCCCCTAATCTAAGAGGTTTCTTCCCAAAATAAAGGCAAGGTGGGTGGTCGAAAGTCTCGGCCACCCCTCCTTCCCACCACCCCCAGGTAATCTCACCACCATCGTTACCGCCTTGGTCTATTCACTTGAGTAGATACTACATCATAAGCTTGACTAATGGCCTTCTTTCCTTCTTTCTTTTGAGCTATATTGTAGGACTTTAGCATAAGCGATGTAGCAGGTCTCCTTGCCTTTGGCCGGTCAAGGACGAGGAAGAGGGAACCCATCATCTCCCCATTTGGATCATCTCCCCGCGATCATCACCCCTGTGAGGTTCAGGTAAACACCTCTGGCAATCACGTTCTAACATTTATTTTGTTCCTCTGTAGGTACTCAGGAGACGCTCTCATCGGCACTACGTCCATACATTCCCCCAACCCCCTACCAGATTCGGGCGCCTACAAGCGAAGTGGCGATCACGGTGGGACCCTCTAGTGCCTACTGTAAGTCCCTAATGCCTAAAGTCAAGGATTAACTAAACCATGTGTCTACATTAGTTTAATTTCCATAGCTCTGTTTTCTCATTTTCTAAAAGTCAGACAGAAGGAGGCCAGACTTCTGGCCACCTAGGCCCCTGGGCGACCAACCCAGTGGCCGCCTAAGCCATCTCTTGGGCGACCAGTACACGGGCCGCCCTGGGCCCCAGGCGTCCATCGACCTGGCCACCCTCCCCGTTGCTAGTAGGCCAACGCTTTGTCCGCCTTCTCCTCGGGGTGACCCTTGACCTGGCCGCCCAGGTTGGTGGATGACCAACACTTTGGCCGCCCTCTATCCTATTCTTGTATTCTCCCCGTAACAGGGTTCTATCTTTGCTAAATAGTGTTATGTCTTGTTAGTTTGCCTACTTGTGTATTGTGTGACTAATTTCTGCAGGCTAAGCTACGTGGTTGGGTTTAGGAAGAGCTGGCATCACCCCTTATAGGAAACCCTCCCGTTGGAATTGGACCCTTCACCTGAGGATTCCCACTCGGGTGCAATCGGTTCAGTCCATTCGGGAATCTCTGTGAGTCCTCGTGAACCGTGGATTCCCACATGGTTGCTAGGTAGGTTGTACCATCGGAAGTCCTATAGATTACCCTGGGTTGTGAGTGAGGTTTCTGCTAGGCTCATGGAGTTCATCCCACGCCCTTAGTTCCCTTCTCTCATTCGAGTGAACCCAAAAAAAAAGGTGAAAAAAGAGAAAAGGAAAATTTGGGACGTTGCTTGTGCTTACACTTGGTTGTGTTTGGAAACATTCACCCCCCCTTTATCCTTTTATTTTCTTTATTCTAAACCAATTAATAATTGGTTTAGGATGGAGAAAGTTATTCAAATCTGAGTTATGAGGAGGAATTTCCTCCCCAATTTGACTCCCCAGAAAATTCAATTCTCCACATAACCTTTCACAAAAAATATTCTCGCCTTTCTTGTTCAATTATCTACAACTTTTAAGAAGGGCTCAAGATCTAAATCAGAGATCTTACCTCCGGTCAACGACAGTTATCAGGAAACTACTCTGCTATCCTGAGATTTCTAGAGTTGTCCAACAACAGCTTCAAAAATATATTAAGTCCAGATCCGTGCAAACCCAGTTCATCTCACTGGTTTAGATCGAAGGACTTCAAAAGAGCTTTCCAACTTCACTGACCGCGCATCGATCCGACATCAGGGCTGATCGCAGCAGTGGTTTTCGTCGGATCGTGCACTGTGAAATAGCAAGTGCCGACCCGTGGGAAGCAATCCCGACGGGTGACGATCGAAGCCGCCCGGCCTTCGGCCGGTGAACCAGCTTGCCGCCAACCCAAGGAGCGCCCCTCCAGGCGTCCCCACCACTGTGGTGCCATCTCGGTCCCACCCAGCCCCTCGGACCAGTGCGTGGGCCCCACAGTCGCGAGTACATGTACCGCCCAAGCTACACCAAAAGCTGCCCGTCAACCCGCACCCGTTACACCCGGGTCCCATTGTATCGCCCTTTACCTCCCTGCGTGGAGTGGGCATCGAAATCACTGCTGTAATTAATTTTATTATTGTTTCGGGAGTATCAGTTCGGTCGGGATTATCTTCCCTATGCCAGGTGTTTGGAGGTATCGTGTTTGCTCCCTTGACTCAGTATCTCACTTTATTTCATATATACTTGTTTATGCCACTGCTAGAGAGTATGATAGGGTAATCTATCTCGATATTTATTGTTATTCACTACTGCAAGCGAGAGAGCGTGACCATCCCGTGACCCGATCCGGGCACAAGAGAGAGCCGACCACCCTAGCTTATTGTCGATTTCTCAACCGCGTACGTCCGTACGCTTCCCTCGATAGGGATGATCGTGAGCTTGCTTAGAGTTTAGGTCGAGTTGAGATCTGTCCGGCATCAGGTTCTTCAGAGGAGGTCACCTTGACGCCTACCTGCGTCGCCTCACTCGTCGCTCATCTTCTCCTAGTGAGGGGGCCGGGCCTAGCAGTGAGCCTGGCCACTTCTTTGGGGTCGTTAGGTAGAGCCCCATACCGACTAGAGAGTCCTGCCATATTACAGGTGAAAACTCTCCAGTCTCTGTTTCTTCTTACCATCCTCCTTGACGGCTTGCTTGGGAACACCAGCCTGTCGAAGACCGACTGTCGGGGTAGCGCTTCTTCCCACACAGGGGACTGGCATCATTCCTCCAATCGGTTCCTTGATTCTGTGCTGGGCGCCGGTTGGATTTCTTCTTCCTCTCAAAAGGCGGAGGCCACCACCCCTAGCAGTTGCTGACAACCCATAGGGGTGCTACTCGGGCCTCTGAGGTAGTTTCTCATGGCCTGCTCGATCCCTTCCCACTCCTGGTCAGGGAGAGCAGCCGATGGCTGCGTGTCGGTGGTGACAGCATGATGAGTGCAACTTGCAAATGCCAGGCCGTCAGCATGGTGACGGTGCCTGCGATGTTGGCGGGGAGAATTTTCGGGCAGCGCTGGCGCAGCAGCTGTCGGTTGGTGGGTCGTGGCCATCACCTCAACCCTTTCATCTCTTCGCCCCCTTCTATGGCAGGCACAACTGGGCCCCGCCTGGGCAGGTGCCATGGGTTGGGCTTCCTTGGGAACCCAAACTTATTTCAGCTTTGTCGACTTGTGAGCCGGCGTGACTCTTGGCGCTATAGCTTGACCGGCGGGCGCCATCTTTTCTTTCATCTTCTCCAGTCCTTGGAAGGAGTTGCAGACTGGAACGGCTGGCACGATACGGTCTAGGATCACTTCGGACCTCTGTCCATTCAGATGGACTTGGATGGTTCCGACAGTCATGGACTTGCTGGAGCTAGAGATTCGACGCCCCGTAGCAGTGCCAGCAGTGTTCCTTCGGAGCCTCCTCCGATGGGATGTTGACCCTTGGTACGATGGGCCGGCAGTCTGGTGCACATGGTACACGTTGCAGCCCAACGTCCTTGGCAGGACGCTGTTGTTATTCCCGGTCACAGCTCGGCCGGCAGCAGCTTCAGTGACTCCCCGGATGGGAGTGTTGGGCTCAGGTTCGTCAAACGCCTCCACGTCTAGGATGTTAACGAAGGCTACCCCCAGAAAGTTGGGTAAGCCTACGATCGGAGGGAAGCTCCCAAAGCAAAGTGGGACGGCGAGATAGCCTTCCAGGATGTGGCGCTCCACGACTTGCGGGCCAAAGGAGACGGCCATTCTCGAAGTTGAAATGTGATTTTCCTGCATTTGTAAAGATGAAACAATTAGCTTTACAAGAAGGGGGGGCCGCAGGGCCCCTAATTTTGGCAAAGAGATGAAGGGTGGATTGGTCCCACCAGATGTGCTAGAGTTGTGGATGCACTTGAAGAATTTTCCAACTAAGTAAAAGTAAAACCATTTCCTCCTCGTGGGATCGACCCGTATTTACCACTATATTTGTATTTAAAAATCATTTAAGTGAGTGAGTGCGGTAATATAAATTTTAAAATTTGTGTGGCATGGCTTTTTACCAACGACGGTTGTGACCCATCACTATTCATACCGGTACCTTATGAAGACGTACCGGGAGCTGTACCAATTGGCACACGGTGAGAAGCAATCATGCCGTGGAGACCGGAAGAGGGTCAAGATGGCCCTATGGTTGCAGTACTTCTATGATGGGCTGAAACAGTATGAAGATTTTCCCTGCATCGGCACCGTCATAGCTCGTAAGAAGCGGGCCAAACCCAAGACTGACGTGAAGATTCCGTCCAAGGGGCGCCCGAGCGAGCCCAACCCAATGGCAGTTGATCCACTGACGCACTACGCAGCCTATTTCACATACTGGCTGTGCTCATTTGCCATGCCATATGGGTACGAAACAGTCATTCGACTAGACGCCATCTACCCGGCATGTCAGATGGCGTGGGGAATCAAGCTATCCATGTGCCCAACTGTTCTCTGCATGATATACAAAGCGCTAGGAGACATTAGCACTCACCAGTTCCTGAGGCAGGCCCACTACGTGTGCCCATTGCACTTCTTCAACGCGTGGGTCTGCTCCCTATTTGCAGAATTCTCCCCGCGTGCTATTCAAGACTGGGGGCTGATGCCGCGGATGCTAGAATTCGCAAGTGCTGAGCCGAGCTCCACCTCCCAGCGGCTATATGATATCCGAGGCCGATTGACGATGGTCCCCCGAGACGCTGCTGACACCGTTCATTTCTGGACATTGGCCACACACTCGAGCCCCTTGGTGAACAACAGAAGGGACTGTAAGGATGATCAGGTGGAGAAGTACGGTCACCCGATCAGCCAGGAGAACGTGGTTCGCCGACTGCTGGAGCCCGAGTTGAGGGACTGGGCATTGTCCATTCGCCCCAGCGTGCTGGCATTTCGAAAGGGGGAGACATTGCTGCTCGAACCCTACTACCCCTTCCGCTTCGGCCGAAATTTTGGGTATGACCAGCATATCCCGGTGCACAGCTCCCAGTTCAGCCTGGCGATGCGGAATCTCCGAGGGGGCCTGACTATTGAGACTGCCAGAGTCTGGTGGGACTTCTTCTTCCATCAGGCAGACACTACCACTTTCAGGGTGCTAGCTCCTGGCTGCATTCCCCGGGTGACGCCAGAATATGTGAAGTGGTGGAATGCCAGGACAACTTTTTATCGGTCGTGCAAGACCGACTGTTGGGATGGGGCGGAGAGGAAATTTTTAAATCGACAGCCGGTGCCCGTCCTCGACATCGACCCAGAGCACCTCCTCCGATTATGGCATGGCAAGAGCAAGGACGTGGCCGATTACATGATCGCCCGCAAGGGGGCTAGAGAGGCCAGGCTGGCGCCGGAAGTCAAATTGACCCTAGTGGCGAAGGATAATTTCCAGAAGACTCTACGGGACCTCTGCCGCATCAGGAGTGACTGGCTGGAGCTGATCAACTATCCACTGTTGGCAGAGGAAGAGGGCACACCCGCGAAGAGCTGGCGTCCAGAGTGGGATCCGATCTGCCCGGATCGCACCTTCGTGAGGCGGGAGAAGAGGAAGCCCGAGAACTATAAGGACACCACCTGGCTATATGTCCTTCTCCGAGTGCATGAGCTACAGATTGAGGATCGATCGGCAGCCATCCTGGGCAAGCACCTGCACATTGCCTATTACTACGCCGAAGAATGGGGAGTGGACCACTTTAATTCATTCTGCCACCTGTCCACCAAGAAGCATGCAGATTTGGCCGCCCTCGCCGACCGCTGCCTGAAGATCGGGGACGTATGGCTGGTGCGGGAGGCAGCCCACCGGGACAAATAGCCATCGCTTGGCTATTGGCCGATAACTCTTTGGCTTTACACTGGCCCCCACGGTACTTGATGATCTCTTCCTTGCCTGCATTCTTCATCACTGTCCTTCTCGTGATATCAGATGCTAATCAGCTCTTTTGCTCTTCTTGTCTTCTTCATTTTCACAGACCACCCGGACAGCACTCAAATGGCGACATATCATAATCTTCTCCGGTGGGCGGAGAAGCTGGATTACTTCGAGGGGGCGTCTCTGGCCCCAACTACAACTCCCCTGCCCCCGCCTGCAAAGAGGTCCAGGGAGAAATTGCCTACGAAGAAGGCCTTAGACCAGGCCAAGGCTGCCAGGCGATGGGAGGCCAAACGACGGAAGACGGAGGCTGTCCAGGATGCAAAGACTATTCCCTGAACACCTCTGGTCCTGACGTTCGAGGAATTCGAAGCTGTCCCGATTGAGCCGAGCCAGCCTGCAGGTGAGGTTCCTCCGTCATGGACGTCTTCCAGAATTCGCCTCCACTTCAGACATGCCCGAAGGACGACTTCCATGTCCCCATCATTGAGACAATGGTGGATGTAACCACTGGTCATGAAGCCTTGTCTTTCATGGATGGGTCGTCCGGCTATAACCAAATCCGCATGTCTATCAAGGATAAGGATCATACGGCCTTCAGGTCCCCAAAGGGAATCTTCAACTATAAGAGGATGCCGTTTGGCTTGAAGAATGCCGACGCCACGTATCAAAGGGCAATAACCAAAATCTTCGACGAGATGTTGCACGATGTTGTCGAGTGCTACGTCGACGACTTGGTTTTCAAGTCTAAGAGGCGGGATAATCACCTGGCGGATTTACGTCGGGTTTTTGAAAGACTTCGGCAATATCAGCTCAAGATGAACCCGATGAAGTGCGCCTTCGGCGTCTCCAGCGGCAAGTTCCTGGGCTTCATCATCAGGTACCGAGGGATAGAGATAGATCCTGACAAAATCAAGGCCATCAGGGAACTACCCTCACCCAGAAATATAACAGAGTTCAGATCGCTCCAGGGAAGGCTCGCCTATATTAGGCGGTTCATCTCCAATCTCTCCGGGAGGTGCATGCCCTTCGGCAAACTAATGAAGAAAGGGGCACCCTTCATATGGGATGAAGACTGTCAGAAGGCTCTCGAGCAGATCAAGGAGTATCTCCTGGCTCCACCGGTCCTCGGGGCGCCTATCAAAGGAAAGCCTCTCATTCTTTATATTGCTGCCATGGATGCTTCTCTCGGAGCGCTCCTTGCCTAGATTAATGAAGAAGGCAAGGAGCAGCCTCTTTATTACCTTAGCCGGAAGTTGGTCGGCCCCGAGCATCGCTACTCGCTTATGGAAAAGATGTGTCTCGCCATGGTTTTCGCTGTTAAAAAGTTGAGGCACTATCTGTTGGCTCACCGAGTGGAGCTCATTTCAAAGTGGGACCCGCTTAAATATCTCCTTAGCCAACCTGTCCTCTCTGAAAGGTTGGGAAAATGGGCGCTCATTCTCATGGAATTTGACATCACTTTTGTCCCACGCAAAGTAATTAAGGGGCAAGTGATGGCTGAGTTTCTCGCTGCACACCCTGTGCCGGAGGACTCTCCCCTTAATATTGAGCTGCCAGATGAAGAAAGGTTGGTGCAGCCGCTCGGCGAGGAGGGAGGTGGTACATATGCCCCACCCCAGACCGAACATGATGTGCTGTCCCTCAACGCTCCTTACTGGGAACTGTATTTTGACGGCGTATCCAGAACTATCAAGAGATCTGGCAGCCTCACAGGATTCGCGGCAGGCGTTGGCATAGTCTTCGTATCTCCTCAGAGATTTATACTTCACAACTCCTGTGCCCTCATGAAGTGATTAACCAACAATGAGGCAGAATATGAGGCACTGATTATCGGGTTTCAGCTAGCACTAGAGATGGAGATTAAGTGTATCAAGGTGTACGGGGACTCCCAACTCGTCGTTCGTCAAGTACTGGGTGACTATGACGTATGGAAAAAGGAGTTGGTCCCCCACCATGGAGCCGTTATTAGACTTAAAGAGAAGTTCTATCTATTTGAGATAGATCATATGCTGAGAAGCAGCAACTCTCAGGCATACGCGTTGGCGAAACTTGCAGCAACGTTGAAACTCCCACTAGAGGGAGAGCTGAATATAACCGTCCGACACTGGAGGCTCATGCCCAATGTGCTTGATGAAGACTTGGGCCTCACTGTTTACGAGGTCAACAACCTCCAGGAGACAGCGCTCCCGAAGAAGAAGATTGGCGCGAGCCAATTATACAAATCAAGAACGGGTGGCTTCCCCCTGAGCGAGCTAAAAGGGTGCAGCTGCTACGCAGGGCCACATCTTATCAACTGGTCGATGGCATTCTTTTCAGGCTTGTTCAGGAAAAGGACCATCCGGTTCTCTTGCGGTGCCTCTCGCCCAAAGAAGCTAGAACCGTTATGCAAGAGGTTCACTCTAGCTTATGCGGAGCCCATCAAGCTGGAGCTAAGATGAAGACAAACATCAAGCTCAATGGATTCTATTGGCCCACTATGTATGAGGATTGCAGCCAGTATGCTCGCACATGTCACCAGTGCCAAGTATTTGGGCCGATCCCTCGGAGGCCTCCAAGCTCCCTGCATCCGACGGCGCCGACTTGGCCCTTTGTGGAGTGGGGCATGGATATAATGGGGCCGTTTCCTCCCTCATCTCAAGGGCATAAATTCATCTTGGTCGCCACAGATTACTTTTCTCGCTGGGCTGAACCCATTCCTCTACGGGAAGTCACTGACGAGATAGTCGCTCGCTTCGTCAGACACCACATTATATATAGATTCGGCACCCCTAGCCGGATCATTTCAGACAACGGTACGCCCTTCAGGAACAGGACAGTGTATGCACTGGCTTCCAAGTTTCATATTGATTGGAGGACGTCCTCAGTTTACAACCCGGCCAGAGCGGTCCGGCGGAGGGCGCGTCCGTGCTCGTGTGCACCGAGAACGGAAGACAGTGGCGGTGGCGAAGACGGCGAATAGTGCGGCGACCACGTAGGGGGAGTAGCCGCGACGGTGGCGGTGCAGGGACAACAGTGGCCGCGGCGTCGACGGGGCTGGGTTGCCGGCGAGACTCCGGTCAGCGGCAGCAGTAGACGCCGGCTCTGCTGGTCGCGGCGGCGTGGCCTCTGCAAGTTCAGCTTGTAGAAACTCGCTATCGCGAGGAAGAAGGGAGTGAACAGTAAGGTGATGTGGGATGGCGCTTCTCCTCTCCCCGACGCCCTCTCTATTAGTCCACCCTCCCAGCTCTCGCTCTCCTGCTAACCCCTTCCCACCTCTCGCACACCCTCTCCTCCATCTTCCTCCTTCGGCCAAACAACTCTGCACAAGTTTTAAAAATTATATGAATTTTGCCATACAGATTAGCAGTAATTTATGTCATTTTTAAAAACTAAGTCAAAATTTGAGATAGGCTAATTTTATAGAGTGAAATCACTTCAAAAATAAAAATGCTCCCACACACCCTATTAGGCACACTCCCTTGACCGTCTGTATTGTGTTACTTTTAGAGCTTTTCAATACGCTGTTCTTAGTCAAATAATTTGCTTTATGAAAAGTTGTTTACAACCACAATTTCGATTTTTTTGCCCTGATTATTCATATGGGTGTACATTGTTTGGGTTAAATTGAAAATAATCACATCTAAATTTTCTTTTGCCCAAGTTCTAGTATCAAGAAAGTCTGAAGTCAAATCCAACAACGAAAAGCCCGATAAATCGAATGTGTATGAATGACCAAGGTTTGTTGGCTCGATCGTACCTGGAGAGGGGAAAAATCTACCACCCGAGAGCGCGGCCCAACTAGGTCCAATTTGACCGACCCAAGTCCCGGCTCCCTAGAGTGACAGCCCCATTTTGGGTCCACTTACTCCAAGCCCAAAACTCACTCAGATCAGGACTTCCTAGGCGACCCCCGGGTCTGGAAGTCTGAGCGACAGATCGGTCGGGAAGGTCCCTACTGGGACCCAGTGTCACCTGCCTAAGCTATGCGCCCATCACTCGGGAGGACTCCCAGCAAGCGCCCCGAGCTCGGACCGACTGTTGAAAGCTTATCCGAGCACCCGTTACGCACCCTTAAAGAGCGGGGAACTCCAAGGGATAGGGGAGAGCAAGAGTCCTTTTGCCATAAAGAGCCTATAATATAGACGTAACCCCCCTGGAATCCTCTTGACTCCCTGGACTCATACGTTAAACAGATCACTATATAAATCCCAGAAGGACCCTCCGAAGAGGTAAGCAACGATCTTGAGTGAGAACCACCACTTTCCTTGGTGGAGAGCAATCTCGCGCCCTTTCTTCTCCTATCACCTCCCCTCGCATCTGTACTGTACTATATTCACTGACTTAAGCATCGGAGAGTCATCCCCAGGGATCCATCCCTGGGCACCCCTGATCCGTTTCCTACCTTGCGGGTCATAGACACGTGGTGATCGTGATCAAGCATTCCTTCGTGATCCCATGGCTTAGGATCAGAGTGAGATCACACCTCTTCATCTGGCGCCGTCTGTGGGAAACGAGCGAACAACCATAATGATGTGAATAAATTCCAGTAGGAGGGCCGGCGGCGGCGAGGGAAGGGCCGTGAGGGGAGAGGAAGGAGAGCCCCGGCCTCCCCGCCCCAGGGGAAACCCCCCCTCTGAAGGTAACAACCTATCCGACGAGCCGCCTCCACCAGCCACGGGGGTGCAACCCCCCAACGGGAATTCTGACGCTCTCCAGACCCTCAACGTGAAACTAGATATCCTCGTGGAATTAATGAGGACCCAGGCAGCTAGGGAGGAGAAGTCACACCTTCCCCGAGAAAGCTCCCCCCCCCCCCGTGGAGAAGCTTCCCTGCAAACATCCGGAGGCCGCTTCACCCTCTGAGGATGACAGTTTGTACGCAATAGGTCCGGAGGACATTCGCAAGCCCCTCCTCCAGAGCAAGAAGCCTCCTCCACCCTGAAGAGAGAAAGGCTCAGGATGAGCCAGCAGCTCCCAAGGACTGAATCCCCCGAGGGACGTCGAGGCAGCCAACAAGGGCGCCCCCCTAACCCCTCGGTCCAACGACAACCGGAGTTATCCCTCCAACTGCGAGACTTCGAGCGACGTTTCGAGGAGCAGGAGCGCACCCTCCGCACCTTACAGAAGACCTCCATCAAGGAGGACGAGGAGCAATCCCCATTCTCTGATCAAATCTTGAAGGCCGAGATCTTCCCCAGAATCTCGCTGCCAACCTTCAAGTCATATGACGGTCAGGGAGACCCGGTCGACCACTACAATAGCTTCGATGCCCTGATGACCCTACACGGGGCTTCCGACGCTATCAAGTGCTAAGCGTTCGTGACCACCTTGGTCCAGGGTGCTCAAGTCTGGTTCCGAGCACTCGTCCCTGGCAGCATTCACGACTTCAAACAGTTCGGGTGAGTTTTTAAGGAAAACTTCACCGGCAGCGGCTCTCCAAGGTCAGTTGCTGGGCTGTTGGCACTAAAACAGGCACAGGGGGAAAAGCTTCAAGCTTATATCAACCGATTTAAATCAAAAGTCCTGCGTATCCCTCGCCTGGATGTCGCCTCAGTCATCACTGCATTGAACAGAGGCACCCGTGATGAGAACCTCCGACGAGAGCTAGTCCTCCATCCCCCACCTCTCTCGCTGATCTGGTGACCCTAGCCCTACATCATGCAGAGTGAGAAGAAGTCCTCAGTGCTTGCCGTGGCACGACGGGCTCGGGTCGAGAAGGGGACAAGAAGCGGCCATCCGAGCAAAGCTCGAGCCAGGGTAATAGGTAGAATCTAGACGGAGACCACATGGAGCCCCCTAAGAAATATGAGCGGAACACGCCCCTGTCCACCCCCGTCTACGAGATATACGAAGACATTAAGGGCTCGGGTCTTCTCCGCCAACCCTAGCCTATGAAGGCCAGCCCAAAGCGTCGTAGCTGTCGCAAGCATTGCCAGTTCCACAACAACCATGGACACCATACTGAAGATTGTCATCAGCTCAAGGACAAGATTCAGCGTCTCGTCTGTGAGGGGCACCTATCTCGATATGTGTCCGAGCAAAGGGAGGATCGCGGCATCCCCCCAGAAGAAATTGACAATCACCCCCGCGGAGTCCATATCAACGTTATTTCTAGCGACGCGGCATCAGGATGAGATAGTAGCCGAGGAAGGAAGCGTCACATCGAACGGGCTAGCAGGGCCTCCGAGCCCCTCAAAGCCCCACCGGCGAGCGAGCAACAAGCCCTGGTGTTCTCTGACCAAGACCTGGAAGGGGTAACTACCCCGCACGATGACGCCCTTGTAATATCGGCTACTATAAACCATTGTAATGTAGATAAGATATTGGTCGACAATGGTAGTGCCCCTAATGTACTCTCGCATGAATGTTTCCTTAAGATAGATGAAAACCTAATCAAGCTTCGCCCGATTCGAACCCCCCTCTACGGGTTCAACGTCCAGGTAACTTATCCCGAGGGAGCCCTAAGCTTACCGGTCACTATCGGTACCCCTCCCAAGACCATCACAATTATGGTTAACTTCATAGTGATTAAGGGAATGTCGCCCTATAATGCCATCTTTGGTCGAGGCATCCTCAGCCGAACAAAAGTCGTGCCCTCTACCCATCACCAAAAATTAAAGTTTCCCACCAAATTCAACATCGGGGAAGTCCGAGATAACCAGGCAATAGCTAGAAGGTGCTATGTAATCTCGGTCGATGCCATAAGGTCGGAAGGGAACAAGATAAGAGTCGGGGGAACCTAGGATGAACCGACAATATCAGGGCTCAGTGGCGAATTACTATCGGTCTTCCTCAAAGGCGACCCGGCTCTAGAAGTAAAGATCGGAGCTGATTTACCACCTGATGTACGAGAGTAATATAAAGATTTTCTTTCAGAGTATGTCAAAGTCTTTGCATGGTCTGATGAGTATCTTCCTGGGATCCCTAGGGAGATGGTGATGCACAAGCTCAACCTGGACCCGTCGATGAAACTAGCCTAGCAACGCAGAAGAAAGCATGCCCCACAGAAGTAGTCAATCATCAAAGAGCAAATTGTCAAGGGAAAGAAAACCGACCTATTTCGACCGGTCCTTTACCCGACAAGGCTCGCAAATGCCGTCTTAGTACCAAAACTTCAAGCAAATGACGAATGTGCGTGGACTTCACCGACCTCAATAAAGTCACTCCGAAAGACTTTACCCACTGCCGAGTATTGACCAACTAGTCGACTCGACCTCCGATAATGAATTGCTACTTTTTCTTGATGCTTACTCCGGCTACCATCAGATCCGAATGGATCCTGAAGACATCGAGAAGATAGCCTTTATCACTGACTTCGGCGTATATTGCTACACCCGAATGCCTTTCGAACTGAAGAACGTCGAAGCAATGTATCAGAGGCTGATCAGCCATATCTTCGAAGGACCGATTGGTCAAAACGCTGAAGTCTATATCGACGACATGCTCGTCAAGATACCTAAGGCTGAGGACCACTTTGCCGACCTAGCTGAAACCTTCGATGCCCTCCTAAGGTACAACATGAAACTCAATCCAGCAAAATGCGCCTTTGGGGTTCGATCCGGGAAATTCTTGGGTTCCCTAGTGACCCAACGCGGGATCGAGGCCAACCCCAACAAGGTTCAAGCTATCCTAGACATGCAGCCGCATGTTTGTGTCAAGGATGTCCAGCACTTGATGGGGCGGATCACTGCACTCAATCGTTTCTTGTCCCGAGTGGCCGAGCAATGCCTACCTTTCTTCAAATTGTTGAGAGTGCCCCAATTGGCATCCGCCACGTTCACTGGGGATGAGGAATGTCAAAAGGCTTTTTCAGAGCTAAAGGAGTT
Organism: Amorphophallus titanum; assembly: GCA_024336825.1. NCBI lineage: Eukaryota > Viridiplantae > Streptophyta > Magnoliopsida > Alismatales > Araceae > Amorphophallus > Amorphophallus titanum. The sequence continues at coordinate 85,504,379 of JANBPO010009603.1, read as the reverse complement.
TTTGGCCTCGCCCCCGGTGTTATCAAAATCGATCTCGGGCGAAACACTGTACCTTTACCTCTCATCGGCTCCTTCCATAGTGAGCTCAGTCCTAGTCCGAGATGATGCGGGAGTGCAGAGACCAGTATACTACACTAGCAAGGTACTCAACAAGGCCAAAAGAAGGTACCCCACAACCGAGAAACTTGTGCTAGTGTTGGTGACCTTAGCCAAGCGCCTCCGGCCTTACTTCCAAGGGCACTCCATTATCGTATTGACCAATGAGCCCCTGAAAAAAGATCCTCAGTCACCCTGAAGCTGCAGGTTGCCTCATCGACCGGAGAGGTTGGTGATGAACCTCTGGATGTAGGTCACTCTACCTTGGAGCGACCTGAGTTTGGTGAGGTTGCTGGGTGGTGGTAGCTCCCGGACCGCTTTGATCTTGTTGGGATCCACCTCAATTCCTTGATATCGGACAATGAAAATGAGAAACTTACTGCTGGAGACACCGAAGGTGCACTTCATGGGGTTCATCTTGAGCCCATATTGCTAGAGACGCTCGAAGACTTGACGCAGATCACGTAAGTGGTCTTCTCACCTTCTGGTCTTGATGACGAGGTCGTCAACATAGCATTCGATGATGTTGTGTAGCATCTCGTTGAAGATTTTAGTCATGGCCCTCTGGTAGGTAGCACCGACGTTCTTCAAACTAAAGGGCATGCACTTGTAGTTGACGATCCCTTTGGGAGATCTGAAGGCAATGTGATTCTTGTCTTTCAGAGACATCCGGATCTTGTTGTAGCCAGATGATCCGTCCATGAAAGATAGAGCTTCATGTCTGATGGTCATATCGACCATTGTTTCTGTGATTGGAACTGGGAAGTTATCTTTCGAACAAGCTTTATTGAGGTCCCGAAAGTCAATGCAGACGCTGACTTGACCATTTTCTTTTTGACTTGGACTATGTAGGCGAGCCAAATCGGGTAGATGCATGGCTCGATGAAGTCGACCTCTGCCATTTTATTGACCTCGGTCGCAACTTGGAGTTCCATCTCATGGCGCATACGCCGCTGGGGTTGTTTGACTGGTGTGGCTGAGGGGGATACAACTAGGTTGTGCTCTGCTATGGAGGGATCTAACCCTGACATCTCTTTGTATGTCCAAACGAAGCAGTCTTTGTATTCGAGCAAGAGTTGCTTGTAGTCCTGTCTCTCTGCTCCGGTGAGGAGAGCACTAAGGAATGTTGACTGAGGGGCTTCATCTTTGCCCAGATTGATTTCGACAAGTTCATCGACGGTTGCCTGGCCGCCATCCTCCAGCTCAGGAGGTGCAGGCTGAAAGTCGATGAAGTCTTCAATGTCAGTGTTAGCTTCGTACATCCGCGGGTCCTCAGAGCCGATAGTTGAAGCGGATGGGACTGGAAGGCTGTCGCTACTGGGTCCAGACAGAGGCTGTCCCAGGTCGTCCATGTCAGACTGGCAACTGTCGGTTGGCATCCTGGAGGCTTGGCTAGGGTTGTTTGCCAACACCGATAACACCTCACGATCTTTGTCCCGAGGACCTTCCTCATGGGGAAAGTGTGTTGAGCTAGGTTCTTCAATTAGCTGCGAGGCCGCGGGAGTCTCCTCCGTCTCGACATCCTTGTGGACGGACGAGGATGCCTCATCAGGTGCTGGAACTGGGGCACTGGTCCTGGCTGGGAGCGGGATTAAAATCTCCTCTCCCGCGTCTCCTGAGCTGTCAAACTTGGTGTTGGCGAGAACTGGGTCAGTGGCTGGCTACACTAGCCCTATCGTATGGACCGCGTGCTAGACACAAAAGTCTAGGTCTCGGTCATTGCCGAGATCTCTAGTGTCTTTCTGGGAGAGTGGGGGTTGCCCCCAGACTTGTGAGGGTGTCCAGGGATTCTGGAAATACTTCTGTTGTGTGGAGCTCTGCCACAGAGGAATGTGTTGCTTGAAGTACATCTCCTAGATGCAAGGTGATAGGTCGCCCAGAATTTGAACGGCTTCAGGGACGTTGTTTGCTCGCCCTGACTAGCCAAACTCATCTTCTGGTGGGACTGGAGGGACCATGTCTCCTTTGTAGAAAATGATGGACTTGTCCCTTCTAGCCCTTCTCTTGGACCGGTGTTGTAGCTTATAAGTGACGATGAACGTCGTGAGCTGCTTGACCCTGTGCTCGTCTGAGGCACACTCGAGCTGGATGCAATTCAGTGGCAGGCGTATGCTGTTGTTGATCGCTCGGCTAATGAGGTTAGCCTCGAAATCGACTTTGCGCCTCTCAGGGCAGTCTGTGGTTAACTTGGCGCTAAGGCACAACCGGTAAAGCTTATCCTTTTCCTCATCGACGGAGAAGAGGCCGTCCTCTTCTTCTTTTGAGAGCCAGTCATTGCTCTGGCTCTTAATCATAGGGAAAGGGCTGATTCCCTTGAAATAGAGAGCCACATCGGGCAGGTTGCATTCTACTGGAGTGAATAGAGATAGGTCTGCGAAGACTGCACGCTACTTTCCATCCTTGATGTAGTTGATGCACTAACGGAGGGTTAAGGGGACAACCTAATTTTCATGGAGCCAGGGCCTGCCCAGCAACACTTTGTAGGACGTGTTGGAGTCAATGATGTAGAAGGTCGCCTTAGAGGCGAAATCATCAAATACCAAGTCAACATCCACCCGACCGAGGACCTCCTCGGTATTCTGATTGAAACTAGATATCTAGACCGCCTGAACCTTCTAAAGGTAGGGGGTCAGATATAAAGTCTTAATCCTCAATTGGTAATAACAAGATCGAAGATCAATCCGTGAAAAGACAGTCATCGACTGAAGTTGGTCAAATAAATCATCGATCCTGGGTAAAGGATATTTATTCTTGATAGTCACCTGATTCAATGGCCTGTAATCAATACATAGCCTCAGGCTTCTATCTTTCTTCTTCACGAATAACACTAGAGCACCCCATGGAGAAAAGCTAGGATGGATATAACCTTTTTCCAACAATTCTTGCAACTGTGCTCTCAACTCTTTCAATTCTGCTGGAGCCATACGGTAAGGTGCCTTTGATAAAGGTGCCGTACCTAGAATTAATTCAATTACCATCTCAATCTCTCGCTGAGGAGGTAAGCCTAGTAACTTATCAGGAAATTCACAAACCATAAGAATATCATCTATCTCCTACTGTGGTGCCTCAATAGCAACCACGGAAGTAAAGAATCCCTGACAACCTGCATTAAGTAATCTACAGGCTCGAATAGCAGAAATAAGAAAGCGAGAAGAATGAGTTTGAATATCTTGAAAATAAAATACTCCTTTCCCAGATGGCTGAAAGTAAACCTTCTTCATTTTACAATCAACCACAGCTCCATAATTCTCTAACCAATCCATGCCCAGAATAACATCATAGTCTACCAGCTTCAACGCATATAACCTAGCTGGCAACTGCTGATTCCCTATCATTATGGGAATCTCATCATGACAGAAAGGCGTAAACATGAATTCCCCAGAAGGAAATTCAACTACTAACTCACAAGATATCTCTGATGTCAGCTTCTCAATAAAAGCAACAAAATCTTTAGAAATAAATGAATGAGAAGCACCTGAGTTAAATAAAACACAAGCTGCATGCCCATAAATCATAATAGTACCTTCCACGAGAAGAGATGCAACTGCTTCAGAATGAGTCATATGCGTGACTCTCCCTTTCTGCTTCTTCCCAGCCACAGTAGACTGCTGCGATGACGACATTGAAGCTTGAGAAAATTGTTGTGATTGTGGTGGTGGCAGAGGTTCGAACTGTTGCGGTTGTGAAAACTGAGAAAACTGAACAGGCTGCTTTAGCCTCAACGGACAATCACGGACCACATGTCCCACCTGATCACACCGGAAACACACTACAGGCATCGAACATGATCTACTGAAATGACTACCACCACATCTCAGACATGGTCTCGACTGACTAGCCACCGATCCCTGTCATTAAAAAGAAGAGGGTGCTGCTTGTTGCACGGTACCAGAGGAAGCTTGTCGGTCATACTGCTTCATGGATTTTCTGAACATCCATCAGCATTTGGATTTCATGAAGGAAGTACCACTGGTAGAAGGAATAGAAGATGGTACCCCCGTCACACTTGGTTGACTACTAGCCTGCTGATGCTGTACACTCTGCTAAACTAGCTCTAGTTGGGTTCGCCCTCGAGATCTTGCCATGTCCAACTCTAATGCTGCAGCTGCCTGATACAGCACATCTAATTCTGTAACTCTGGTTGCAATCAGGGGTTGCCTTAACTTTGACTTCAAATCGCGCGGAAACTGCTCAGTTTTTAGCCCTTCATCAGCAAGGATATAAGGAGCATACCGACCCAATTCCATAAAGTTGTTTCGATACTGCAAGACTATCATATCACCTTGAGCCAAGTCCTTGAACTGGTACATTTTGTCCATTCTCAAATAAGCTGGACTATATGTACACTCGAATGAAGTGACAAACTCCTTCCATGTGATCAGTCGAAGAGGACGAGACTTAAAAGTCACTTCCCACTCTGTGGTCCACCACGTGAGTGCTACACCCTGCAATTGAAATGTAGCTAGTGTCACCTTTTCATCTTTGGTGCATTCCATGGAACGAAACACACGCTCGGTGGCATCCAACCAAACCCTAGCTACATCTGGATCCGCTTGTCCTTCTTATGTTGGTGGGTGGAATAGAAGAAATTCTTTTAGAACTTGACCATGACCACCTTGAGGCAAATCTTCACCAAGAGCATGATCGACATGGCCATGCCCTTGCACATTCACTGGATGAGGCGAGGTACCGTTATCTTCCCTTGGAACATCTTGGGGCACGCTAGCTCTCCTTCTAGGCAGCATTTTAATCTAAGCTCAATCTAAGCATAAGAGAAGACACAGGACGAAAGCACCATAAGTAATCACCAAAAAACAACCTAAGCCAGTAGTAGTAGTAACACACGGACTTGTTCAGGACTAGTAGAATTTCAATTCCTTATATATCACCACAACACCGCTCTGATAACAACTGTAATGACCCGAAGATCTAGGTACTAGTAAATCGATACCAAGAACTCGGAGATGCCACCCAAGAGGCTGATGAGGCCCCGTAAGGGTTGGGATGATTGGTTGAGGAGGTGCATAATGAATTAGAATTACAAGCACAATATTGACTAAAGTAATGATTTTGATTCCTCAGTATCGGACAATGAAATCATGAAACTTGCCATAGGATACGCCGAAGGGGCATTTCATGGGGTTCATCTTGAGCCCATATTGTCGGAGACGCTCGAAGACTTGACGTAGATCGCGTAGGTGGTCTTCTCACCTTCTGGTTTTGATGACAAAGTCGTCAACATAGCATTCGACGACATCGTGTAGCATCTCGTCGAAGATTTTGGTCATGGCCCTTTGTAGGTAGCACCGACATTCTTCAAACCAAAGGGCATGCGCTTGTAGTTGAAGATCCCTTTGGGAGATCTGAAGGCAGTGTAACCCTTGTCTCAGAGGGACATCCGGATCTAGTTGTAACTCGATGACCCATCCATGAAAGATAGAGCTTCATGTTCGGTGGTCATATTGACCATTGTCTCTGTGATCGGAACTGGGAAGTCATCCTTTGGACAAGCTTTGTTGAGGTCCCAAAAGTCAACGTAGATGCGGACTTGACCATTTTCATTTTTGACTAGGACTATGTTGGCGAGCCAGACTGGGTAGATGCATGGCTCGATGAAGTCGACCTCTGCCATTTTATTGACCTCGGCCGCCACTTGGAGTTCCAGCTCATGGCACATGCATCGCTGGGGTTGTTTGACTGGCGTGATTGAGGGAGATACGGCCAGGTCATGCTCCACTATAGAGGGATCTAACCCTGGAATCTCTTTATACGTCTAGGCGAAGTAGTCTTTGTATTCGAGCAGTAGTTTCTTGTAGTCCTGTTTCTCTGCTTCGGTGATGAGAGCACTGAGGAACGTTGATTGAGGGGCTTTATCTTCGCCCAGATTGACTTTGACAAGTTCATCGACGGTCGCTTGGCCACCATCCTCCAGCTTAGGAGGTGCAGGCTGAAAGTCAATGAAGTCTTCATTGTCGATGTCAACTTCGTAGACCCGTGGGTCTTCGGCGCCAATAGTTGAAGTAGATGGGACTGGAAGGCTATCGCTGCTGGGTCCAGACAGAGGTTGTCCCAGGCCGTCCATGTTGGACTGGTAGCTGTCGGTTGGCCTCCCGGAGGCTTGGTCGGAGTTGTCTACCAACACCGCTGATGCCTCGCAGCCTTCGTTCTGGGGACCCTCCTCATGGGGGGAGTGCGGCGAACTAAGTTCTTCAATTGACTGGGAGGCCGTGGGGGTCTCGTCCGTCTCAACATTCTCGTGGACGGACGAGGGAGCCTCGTTAGGTGATGGAACTGGGATACTAGTCCTGGCTGGGAGTGGAATTACAATTTCCTCTCCCTCATCTCCCGACTTGTCGAACTTGGTGTTGGCGACAACTGGGTCTGCGGCTGGTTGCATTGGTCCCACGACGTGGACCGCATGGTAGACACAAAAATCTGGGTCTTGATCATAGCCGAGACCTCTGGTGTCCTTCTGGGAGAACGGGGGTTGCCCTCGAACTCGTGAGGGTGTCCAGAGATTCTGGGAGCACCTCTACTATGTGGAGCTCTGCCACAGGGGAATGTGTTGCTTGAGGCACATCTCCTGGATGCGAGGTGATAGGTCACCCAAAATCTAGATGGCTTCAGGGGCGTAATCGACTCGCCTAGACCAGCCGAAATCATCTTCTGGTGGGGTTGGAAGGACCATGTCTCATTTGTGGAAGATGATGGACTTGCCCCTTCTAGCCCTTTTCCCAGACTGGTGTTGCAGCTTGTAAGTGACGATGAACATCGTGAGCTGCTCGACCCTGTGCTCGTCCGGGGCACACACGAGCTGGATGCAGTTCGGTGGCAGACATATGCTCTTGTCGATCGCTCAGCTAATGAGGTTAGCCTCGAAATCGACTTTGCGCCTCTCAAGGAGGTCTATGGTTGACTTGGCGCTAAGGCGTAGCCGGTGAAGCTTTGCCTTTTCCTTGTCAACGGAGAAAAGGTTATCCTCTTCTTCTTCTGAGAGCCAGCTATTGCTCTTGCTCTTAATCACAGGGAAAGTGCTGATTCCCATTAAATAGAGAGCCGCATCTGCCATGTTGCATTCTGCTAGAGTGAATGGAGACAGGTCTGCGAAGACTGTACGCTACTCTCCATCCTTAATATATTTGATGCACTGATGGAAGGTTGAAGGGACAACCCAGTTTTCGTGGAGCCAGGGCCTGCCCAGCAACACTTTGTAGGACGTGCTAGAGTTGATGATGTAGAAGGTCGCCTTAGAGGCGAAACCATCAAGTACCAAGTCAACATCCACCCAGCCAAGGACCTCCTCGGTATTCTGATTGAAACTAGACATCTTGACCGCCTGGACCTTCTGGAGGTAGGGAGTCAAATATAAAGTCTTGAATGTTTTAAGGGGCATGATGTTGACAGTCACACTGGCATCCACTAGAATCTGGTTTACTTCATGCCCATTGATTTTGCCCTTCATGTAGAGGGGTCGATTATGGCACGGAGGAGAGAGCAGAGAAAAGGATTCTTACTATTTTATTTCAATTGAATTGACGCCAGTTGGGAGGGGCATTATTTAAATAATTGGTGACTTTACAGAAGTCACTATTTAACATTTCTTGATATTTTTATTTTCCTTAATTCAGGGTTGCTACAAGATACACTGGTCAAACCACGGTAGAGGTGGCAAGAAATAGTAAGTCCATATTTAAACGCCATCGCCCTATACTTTCCAAAGGTAGGCTTTTATAGAAATACACGAAAGGAGAAATTCTTTTTCAAGCGGAAATACATATAAAGAAGAAGAAGGAAGAAGCAAATACATCAGGCCTCGGGCCCATTCTGTGGATCAGGGGACGAAGACTCCTCGGCACCAGGCGCTTTGGCCCCGGCACCCTCGGTGACGGCTGACCAAGGCACTGACCCCATCGGCATGGGAACTGCCTCGGTCGTGCGCCCTCTCGCGGCAGCCAGAGTTGGCGATCCCTCAGATGCAGAAGAACCCCCTTGACTAGCACTCTCGCTCGGCGCCGAGCTCGGAGAGTCGGAGGATGCCGCATCCGAGTCATAGCACTGCCCTGATGGAAAAGTGACCGCCCCTGGCGCCTGCCCCTCAGCCCAAAAGATGGCTCGGTCATAGCCCTGTGCGAATCCCTTCCGGATGCCTGGGCGAAAGCCCAACTCGTAGTAGGGGAGAGTAGCCTTTTAGAGGTCGGCCTGATAGGCCTTTGAGCGCTTGTACTGCTCGAGCGCCTCCACTCCTGCCAACTCTACCCTACTCATGAGCTAGTAGACTTTCGCTCTTCCTCAGCCAACCTCTGCTCTGCCTCGGCCAACCTCTTATCTGCCTCGGCCCGCGCAGCCTCATCTTCCATCCAAAGTCACTTGGCCTCCTCAGCTTGGCCCCTGAGCTCCGCACGCTTGGCCTCCCACTGACCATCTCGCTCGGTCTGAGCCACGCGCTCCTGCTCCAGAAGCTTGCTCTTCAGCTCGAGAGAGGTGTGGACCTAAGCCAGCTCCTCAGCGGATGCCTGGGCCTCCGCCTGGCTCAACTTTGCCCATTCCCGAAGCGGGGTGACATCCCATCGAAGCTCCTCGAGATCGGTAGTGAGCCGAGCGATCTTCCTTTCAGACACACCGACGGCCCAAGCAAAATTTGATCACTCCGACTCTACCTGAGTATAGGCGTCGGCTATGTCGGCCCCCATCTGGGCCATAAACAAATCGCCCTCCATGATCATCTCAAGGACCGCGGATGGAGGACGCTGCCTATCTCCTCCTCACACTACCCCCGAGGCTATGTTACGACACCTCCGATATAGTGGACCCTGGATATCGGGAAGAGAGCCAACCCCCTCCGGAGGGGCCAGAATGTGGGCTCCCCCTCCGAGCGATACTCGCTCGGGAGCCCCACCGGCCGGCTCGGTCTGGGCTGCCTCGTCCCGTGCCTCTCCTGCCTCGGACGGTCGGGGTTGGGTCGCATCTCCTCGCGGCCCCCCGACATCAACCGGCACGGCTCCGATGCCTCCACTCTGCACCCCTCCAGCTTCGATCGACGCTCCAGCATCGGCCACCACTGCCTGAGAGTCGCCCGCCCCTGCTGCGACCTCCATGACCTCATCAGCCCCCCCCTCACTCGGCGGAAGGGGGAGGCGGACGAACAGGCTCGGCCGCTTCTAGCTCGGCGGAGGGGAGAGCCAAGTGAGCGCCATCCTCGACCGAGGGGGCGGCCCCGGCCCTCTTCGCCGCTTCTTCTCTACGGACTGAGCCTTCATAGAATCCCGTAGCATCTTCTCCACGGATCCTTGCGCTTGGTCCCCCGCCGCTCAAGAGCCCCTTCCCGGGCCACCCGCTTGCCTTTGTCCCAGGCTCTCGAAGAGCCCTCGGGAGCTCGCGACTCAACTACAGCCAGCGAGTCATCCACCACAATTACCTCCGGCTCAGTCGGGATTGCCTCCTCCTCAACCGACTGCCTAGCATCTACACAAAAAAGATAGGGTCAAGAAAAGAAGAGCGTTCCTTCAGATAAGGGGAGAATTTGATTCCTGATGCTCTTACCCGTCGACAGCAACCGCTCGAGAAGACACCGTTCGATATTGGCCAGAGTCACCAGCTTGTCCGTCGACCGGCGATGCTCCAGGAGGATCGCAGCCTCTCGCTCCACCTTCAGTGATATCTCGGCTAGCTTCGAAGGCATATTCGGGTGAAAGTTGGGCACCACTAGGAAATTCCAGTGTGGTTCCACTGACGAGGTGCCCACCCAGAAGTACTGGGTCTTCCACCCCTTGTGGGAAGAGTCCTTCTGGGACAGTGACACACAACTCCTATTCCACCTCGTCTGAACAAAATAGAAGCCCTTGCCTGCCAGGAGATGCTCCTTCAGCTCAAAAAAGTAATGGAAGAGATCCAGCGAAGGAATGATCCCACACTGGCGACAAAGGAAGAGTCCTCAAGTACCCGTCGTCCAGTGGGATGGGAGGCAGATCCTCCCTCAGAAGACGACCTTCCTCAGCCTTCCTGATCGTTGAGGCCCTCTGCCGGTATAGGTGGTTGTGCTCGAACCACCACCTGGCGTAGTGGATGTCGAACCTTCCTCGGCGCCCTAGTCCCGACGTCGGCAGTCGCTCCGGCTCCCGGCGGCAGTAGAAATCCCACCACGCTGCAGCCAGCAAGTGGGTGTCCCGACCTCTGTATTGTCGGCTCGTCAAAGGAAACTCCTGGTTCAGCGGGATCCCCTGGTCGTAGCCGAAGTTCCTTGCGAACCTGTGCGGGTAGTACGGCTCCAAGGAACTCGTCGCGGACCGGTGTAGCGCCAACACTGTCGGTCGGGTGCTCATCACTCACTCTGTATACAATGATGCGTCCGGCTTCCTCTGGTAGGGGAGGGCACTTGTCGCCCCTCCACTCGACGGCACCAGAACCAGGCGGGAATCCCTCGTGGCGCAGTCAAAAGGTAACCCCTCCTCGCCCTTGCCGGGCAGGTAACACATGGCTCTCCTAGCCCCCTCCAGCTGTGCCTCAGCGTCTCTGTCTGGCATGCCAGTGAAGCTGAACAACAAAGGTGCCACCGGGTTCGCCACAGTCCCCCCAGTCACCAGCCCTAGAAACAGCAGGCTGGCCTACGCACTCAGGTAGTGGGTCTGCAGTAGCAGACTCCTCTCTCGCGGCGCCGGATGTGCCGCTAGTGCTCCCAGCCCCTGGTACATAGTGGCTAACGTTGCAGGAGCCAGGGCCAGTCGTCGTCCCTCCGCCAGCAACACGCCGGCCACAGTAGCTCGACTCTCAGCAGGCTGTCCTCCCCGTGCGGGACCACAAATGTCGCCAACTAGTAAGCTAAGTAGGCTGCCAAGTGCGTCACGTCCGGCAGCGCATGAGGGTTCCACCCTTCCCGCGATGCGTAGATGTACCTTGAGTACGTCCGGAACCGTAGCTCTACCTCTGCATACTCCTCCCACGGAGTTTGGTCTCTTGCAAACTCCTGGTAGAAGTAAAATGGCCCGTTGTAGAAGTGGTGGACCCACACATTCAACGGCACCCTAGGGGTCTGTGCAGCTCTATCTCTCCCGGCCAGGGCCAAATCCCTCCTGGTCTTCAGTAAATACCGATAACTGTGAGGACTCGGTATCTCCCCTGCCCGTCAATATGGCTGCGGTGAAGGTCGTCCAGCACAATCTACTCATATCCCTCGCCGCTGATCGGCAGCCCAGAGATCCTGAACAGAGACCACAAGTCAAGTGAAGCCTCTCCCTTAGCTGTTACTACTGTGTTCCATCGGCGGTTGAAGCGCTCCAGCAATGCCTGCAACAGCCCCGTATAGCACGGGTACGCGTACAACGCCGCAGTCACGGCATACCTGATGCCGGCTCTGTCCTGCAGCACCCGGTAGTGGTGCACTATCCCCATCAGCCACTCAGTGGCTCCCTGGCGGTATCGGTGTGAAGAGATCACTGCCCAACGGCCGTACCACCTGACAACGGTCTGCCGCATGATCCCATCCAAAAGACTGTGGTTGTCGTACCCCTCTCCAGCATACTGCAGTCCAGACGGCTCCAGCACCAACCCAGTCGTGCCCTCTGTTTCTGTCCGGTGGTGGCCGTGCAAGTCCCAGGAAGTGGGATCCGTCCGTCCAACCCGGACCCGAAACTGATCTACTCTGCTGAAGAAGCCCAGGCACTCAGCACTGGGAAACTAACACTGCCTCCAGTAATCTCCAGAGAAGCTCGGAAAGCTGTAGAAAGCGACCCCATGCAGGCTGTCCCTGTCTACCAGGATCGCCCGCTCAAGCTGGCGACGTGCTCCAGCAACCTGCAAATCTCCCTCCTCCATGCCGGGAGGGACGTAACTCCTGATGAACTCAAACAAGTGGCGGTCCAAGGGGAATTCTACTGGGTAGCCTCCGCTGCGATCGTAGGTGTATAATCCACCCGCCCCTGAAACCCGGGCCAACTCTACGGCCCCAACTCCGCTCGCCCTCTCGCCGACCGGGCCCTCGGCTACCGTCGTGCGTCCCAGATCAAGCTGATCTGCACCCACTGCAGTAATGACTGGCGGGCCCAAGGGAGGCATGGGCCGCTCAGTCCTCCGTACCCAGTGGTCCTCCTCCCGAGCCACACGCCTCGAGACCCGCTCATCTCTGCCAAATCGGGCCATAGCAACAAGACGAAGCACGAAATTGGTCAGCATATCAGAAAGTTGATATATGCAACGCAATAAAATAAAGGCACATGACGTGTCAAAATACAGCTACAACAACCCAGAATGAGAGGCTCACGGGCTATACGCCATTGTCTCCGCCTCCGACGACGCCCTGTGGGGGGCATTTGTTGTACCCGGATAATTTCCCAACGAAATGCTCAGGACTAAGGGTTCGGGCTAAGGCAGATGTGTACAGAGTTTGCTACAGTGTGTGCTCAGACTTTAAAAGGCTAAGGCAGATGTGTACAGAGTTCGCTATGCACGGACTTCCTATGCTGTGCTGCCGTGAGCTGCATGGACTTGGTTTTGCTCAAGGAAAAAACTTGCATGGACTCTAAAAAGTACTTAGACTCAGAAGTTGCATGGACTTTGTTATTCAGAGTAAAACATGCACGGACTTTGTATAAGAAAGGTGCATGGACTTGCTATGGACAAAACGTGCACGAACTTTGTGATCTTCACGTACTTTAGTTGTACAAAGCAGATGTGCACGGACCTTAGATGCAGGGACTTGGTGACTAAAACATCCAGATGCAAAACGTGCACGGACTCAGTTTTTGACAAAGCCAAAAACATGCACGGACTTATGTTTTTCATCGTGGCTAACACATGCATGGACTTTGTATGCTGGAGATGTGCATGGACTTTGATGTATGCACAGACTTGAGGCCTATGCACAGACTCACTATGCACGGACTTAGTTTGGAAAAATTGCATGGACTTTGTTCAGTCCAAGGAAGAAAAGTGCACGGACTTGATTGATTTGAAAAACCTGCACGAACTTTGTTCTGTCCAAGGAAGAAAGGTGCACGAACTCACAATATACGGACTTGGGTTCATTTCAACTAAAACATGCATGGAGTTAAGATGGATAGACTTGGAAAAGATGCAAGGACTTTATATGCACGGACTTCATGTTTTCAACCAAGGGCATATGCACGGACTTTGGGTTTTCAACCAAGGGCATATGCACAGACTTGGGTTTTCAACCAAGGGCATATGCACAGACTTTTGAACATGCACAGACTTTGTGTTCTACACAGAAACGTGCACGGACTTGGTGTTCTACGCAGAAATGTGTACGGACTTGCTTGGAAAAAGGTGCACGGACTTCAGAGATGCATGAGAGACATATGCATGGACTTTATGTGTACTAGCTCAATACATCGAGCAGCATTTTTTCTAAGTCCAAAACCTAAACCTGCACAGACTTGAGAAGCAGACGAACAACATGCATGGACTCACGTTGTGCAAATACTTAACAAACGAGTAAACATGACATGCATGGACTTTGAATGCAGGTAAGACAGACTATGTAAATGTGCAAGAACTTAGACATGCACGGACTCACTATGATGAGCAAAACACAATGCACACAGACTATTCGATGAAGAGACACGCACACTGGAGGCAGATGCAAAACATGATCAACTGCACTAAATAGGATGCACATATTAAAGCATGCTTAAATAGCACAGACTCATGATTTTTGTTAACATCAAAGCACAGGATGATCAACACTCAAACAGTATAGACTCATGATTTTCGGTAACATTAAAGCACATGATGATCATTATTGAATCATGGTAAGCATTGTGACTCATAATCTTTGCTATCATCAAAACACAGGGACACAACACGAGTACCGGGTGGCGTTGGAGCTTCTGGTAAGCTTAACTGAACCTTAGACTTAATTTATGCTTATGCTATGCTTATTGACTAACCTTGTCTAAAAAATGTAGTGAGCCAAGGGAGCGCAACGGGCGGGACCAGATGCACCATCCTCATCATCACAGCCTGTGGGAGGCAGGGCTGAGCGAGATGCTGACTTCGCTCAGGCAGTTGCCCAGGCTAAGGAGGCTGAGGCTACTCTTGCAGAGAGGGTAAGCGAACCCAAACCTGAGTTCCTTAGACTTTAGATGCTTTATGATGCAAATGCCTTGACTGACTATGCTGAGTGCTTATGCAGGTGAGAGAGCTGACCATGGCATTGACCGAGGTGGAGCATGCTCGAGCGGAGTCAGAGCAATCCCAGGCAGAGTCGAGGTGCTTCCGTGCTGAGGTGGAGCGACTTCGAGCAGAGCTGGAGCGATCCTAGGTGGAGTCGGAGTGTCTTCACACTGGACAACAGACCTAGAGTGCTATCAGACTTAGGCTAGGAAGGCACAATGTCAGATCTTCGAGTTGAAGATCGAGCTACGGACGATGGAGAAGGCCATGCGGATGATAGGCTGGGAACCAGAGAGGAGTGCATCTCAGAGCGGGGCATGGGGTAGTGCACGGAGCGGTGCACAGAGTGGCTCAGTTGTAGATTTTCTTAGTAGTTCCTCCGACCAGCGGAGGAATGAGGAGGCGGATAGGAGACGGTGCCGAGTGGAGGGCAGTTCAGCCATGGGCCCACCGAAGAAGAGACATGAGGGTACCGACGACAGCGACGGTCCGGGAGACAGACCAGCCGAGTGACTTGTACATTACTTACGTTAGTGGAATGAAATAAAACTCTTTTTGTTGTTTTGTTGTGTTTACTTAAATGAATGGATGAATGGATGAACAAATGCAACCTGACATCGTTAGAGAGAGACAGAGAGAGAGAGAGAGAGTGCATTTGTGACAAGGAATACAAGACGGCCATATTCCGTCCCAAATCCATCTATAATCCATCTCAAAAGGAGCTTCTGATGGAATTTACGACGGCATCTGGCTGTCGCAAACTCTGCCTTTTCTTGTAGTGTAAGTTTCTGGATGGGTACTCTGGGTACCATGGACCAGATCAACATGCATGGGACCAACCATGATAATACACCTTCTTCACAGACCATGACCTCTACTACTACACAAGGATGCCGTTCGAGTTGAAGAGCATGGGGACAAAGTACTAGCCCCTGGCCAACCACATGTTCTACTCCCAAATCAGTCGCAACATGGATTTATATATTGACGATATGCTCGTCAAAAACCTACATGCGATTGAGCACTTGAAAGACCTTGCAAGG
The DNA here is from genome assembly GCA_024336825.1 of Amorphophallus titanum. Taxonomy (NCBI): domain Eukaryota; kingdom Viridiplantae; phylum Streptophyta; class Magnoliopsida; order Alismatales; family Araceae; genus Amorphophallus; species Amorphophallus titanum. The sequence continues at coordinate 85,489,113 of JANBPO010009603.1, read as the reverse complement.
ACATTTGCCACCTTATGAAGGTACAACATAAAGCTCAACTTGAAGCAGTGTGCGTTCGGGGTATGCTCTGGTAAGTTCCTCTGATTCCTAGTTACCTACTGAGGGATAGAAGCCAACCCAGAGCAAATAAAGGTAGTCCTGGAGATGAAGCAACCCTAGTGTGTGCACGACATGTAGTGCCTCACTGGCCATGTTGCAGCGCTTAACCGCTTCTTGTCCAGAGCTACCGAATGATGCCTCCCATTCTTCAAGCTGATCAGACAAGCAAACAAGTCACTAGAGAAGAAGGGACGTGTCGAGTGGAGCTAGGAATGTGAGAAAGGTTTTGAAGAACTCAAAAGGTATCAATCCTTGCCACCCATCCTCTCCAAGTCCCTGCCTAGTGAGTAACTTCTACTCTATCTATCTGTGACGCCAAGCACGCTCAGTGTCGTGGTTTCTCTAGAAGATAATGGAGTCATGAAGCCCGTGTATTACATCAGCAAGGCACTCTAGGGGGTAGAGCTCTAGTACTCCATAGTTTTGCCTTCACTCTAGTAATGACCGGACGAAAGTTGCGACCATACCACCTTTCTCACTCGATCATAGTCCTCACTGATCATCCCTACACCAGGTTCTCCAGGACCCTGACGCCTCAAGAAGATTGGCCAATTGGGCCATTGAACTGGGAGTGTTCAACATCTGCTTCCATCTGAGGATGGGCATCAAAGCCCAAGCGTTGGTACACTTCGTCGCTGAGTGCACACTTCTTGATGTAGGAGATGGTTCCTCACCTACACAGCTCACCTGGGAACTATACGTGGATGCATCGTCGTGCTCGAGCGGCAGTAGAGCTTGGCTGGTCCTTTCCTCATTGGAGGGGATCAAGCTCCAATACACTCTGTACTTCAACTTCCTAGCTACGAATAATGTAGCCGAGTATGAAGCCCTCATCTCTGACATCAACATGGCCAAGCACCTAGAAGGCCTCCACCTGCGAGCCTTCAGTGACTTACTCTTGGTCGCCAACCAGGTCAAAGGAGAGTACGAAGCCAAGGAGCCAGCCATGGCCAACTATCTTCAAAAGGTCAAGGAGGCCACTTCAAGCCTCGTACACTTCGAGATAGTGCACATCCTAAGAGTGGAGAACGTTTGAGTAGACGTTGTATCCCAGGTTACCTCATCCACAACACTAACAAGCTCCCGGTTAGTCCTGTTTAAAGAGCTTCAGTGATCGAACATTAGGGGTCCAGATCCACAAATCAACCTCATCGACCATGAGCCATCCTGGATGGACCCTATCCTAAACTACCTCTGTTGACATCAACTCCCCAATGATTTCTCCAAGGGAAGGTGGGTGAGCACTCAGGCCACACTCATCGACAGATGCCTCTACAGACATTCACTCTCCTCTCCCCTCCTCAAGTGTCTATTCCCTACTGAGGCTGAGCAAGTCATTCACGAAGTCCATGAAAGGCTTTGCAGCAGCCATGTTGGGGGATGAACACTTGCCAAAAGTCTACTCCAACAAGGATACTGGTGGCCCACCATGCAGCAGGACTGCTTCAACCACGTCCAAAGGTGTGATCAGTGTTAAAGGTTTAGTCATCTTCACCACCAACTAGTGACTCTGCTCCACACCCTGATGGAGCCCTGTCCCTTCGCTCATTGGGTTGTGGACATCTTCAGTCCGTTCCTAGAGACTCAGGGATGGAAGAAGTTTCTGATCATCACCATTGACTACTTCATCAAGTGGGCAGAAGTAGAGGCACTTGCCAAGATCACAGGCGAGTCATCTTGGAAGTTCATCTTGCGAAGCATCGTCTATCGATTTGGGATCCTATGCGTCCTTACCACCGACAACGATCACAAGTTTCGCAACACCTACTTCCATGAGAAGTGCCCAAAACTAGGAATTTAGAACCATTACACGTCAGTGGGGCACTGATGGGGGTATCTCTCGCCCGTCATTTTTTCTCATAGCCCCGGTGGCTCACCGGCATGGTTCCACTACGTCCGTCACATTTATCGGAGTCAAGTCATGTAATTTTCATATTTCAGCTTACTCACCGTCTCTCTCGGGTGCGCCACACCAGTGCTCCTAGTGGGCCGACACACGCGTGTCGTGGAAGCTATGACTAGTGGATGGGTCACCGGAAGTACAGACTCTCAAGTCATGGAAAATGACTCTGGAGGTAGACGAGTACAAGGATCGCTCCTCGTACAACACCGACTCATGGTGATGTAAGCCGAAGATGCCACATCCCAAGACCCCCACGGTGCCCCACACCTGGTCCCCACATGATGCCTAGTATCAGTCAGACCACGGGTCAGCACGTGGATCGAGGTCCACTCACCCGAGACTCGAATCGGCACGGAAGAAACCACCGGCTAGCCCTCAGATGATGAATGGTCCATCATTGGCCGCTCAAGGATGCACGGCTAAGTCTCAGCCGCGCGTGGGAGAAGGATGGTCCAACCTGGCCGTCCATCAATCCCAATGGTAAGAAACATGAACGGTCGGACACTAGCCACTCAGGGGAAGGGCGGCTAGGATCTCGCCATTCCAAGGCATGAGCGGTCCCACCTGGGACGCTCATCCAGAAGATGAACGGCCAGCCCATGGCCGCTCACGGGGACATGCGGCTAGACCCTAGCCGCTCACCCCAAACACTGTGTAACGGTAACAAACAACGGTCGAAAACTCACGGGATGCGTGGTTGGTCTTGGGTCGCGCAAGGGATGCGCGGTCGCAGGACAGGCCGCACATGCCCCACTGCGCGCTGAGCCAACGGCGCCAGGTGACGTGCGGCTAGCCCATGGCTGCACGAAGGGTTATGCGGTTAGGCCCTGGCCGCACACCCCAGTGCACTATACAACGGTCATAAGTAACAGTCAAAAATTCGGGGATGGGCGATTGACATGGGGCCGCACATAGGGATGTGCGGTCCCACGATAGGCCGTACAGCCCTCACTGCGCCTCGAGCCATTGTGCGGTCCCCACTGGACCGTACATGAGGATGTGCGGGCCCTAGTTCGACCGCACAACCCTCACCGGCGCGAAAATGGCGAGCTCGCCGGATTTCACCCATTCTGCCCCCATACAAGCCCCACGGAGGGGGAAATGAAGGGAAAACGACCCCCAAGCCCCCTAGCATACTTCTACGCCCCTAAAACGCGGATTTGCGGCGTAAGACGGTGGATCAGGCGAACTCTCCCTATGACATGGTTTCCCGTTCCCGACGTGAAATCACCCACGCTCGACCTCGCCTCGGCCTACAAACCATGGTCGAGGCACGCCGATCTGAGCTTAATCCAAGAAGAACGTCGTTAAGAACCTCGAGCCTTCACGCTTCCCACGCACGCCGCACGCCCACGTGATCGCCTCGCAGTCACCCACGTTGTCGTGTCGTCGCCCCGCCGCCGTCTGCAGTCGGAAGGGAGCTCGCCGCAGTCGAATGGGAGAAAGAGGGAGAGGGGTGCGGTCACGGGAGGAAGAAGAAGAAGAAGGTAGAAGAAGAAGGAAAAAAGAAAAGAAATGGGATATTTATAGAAAATCTGAAAATTTTAAAAAATATCAAAAAATAGAAAATCACGTTTTCACGATCCTCGGAACGCACCGATCTCAACGGTACCACTCTCGCCTGGGTGAACGACTCGGTTCGCCCGCAGCGGAGTTCCGCAAGATTTGTCGAAAACTGGGTCGAGAATCGGAAAAACGCGCGGAAAAAGTCGCGGAACGCCTCCGGGCCTCCGAAACAGCTCCGGATCGCACCGATCCAAACACGAAAGATATCCGAAATGCAATCGCGGACACAACGGAGTCGGACACTTCGAGAAAACAGATCCGGGACCCGAAAACAAGGATCCGAAAGGGTCCTGGACATCACAAGCTTCTTCGGGCGACTTGAGGACGCCAGCACCACTACCAGCCGAGTTGGATGATCCATCCACGAACAAGTCTCAGATGGGTCCTCGCTCGGACGAAGGTTCTTCCTCGAGCGGGACCGTGCTCTCTGCGATGAAGTCCGCTAGAGCCTGTCCCTTGATGGCCACACGGGGGCGATAGGAGATGTCGTAAGCCCCGAGCATGATGGCCCACTTGACGAGGCGCCCCGAGACTTCGGGGTGAGAGAGGATCTTCTTCAAAGGTTCATCGGTCAGCACGACGATGGATTGGCCTTGGAAGTAGGGTCGGAGGCGCTTGGCCGAGGTAACCAGTGCTAGCACGAGTTTCTTGGTTGCAAGGTACCTTCTTTTGGTCTCATTGAGCATCTTGCTGGTGTAGTAGACCGGCCTCTCGACTCCCGTGTCGTTTCGGACTAGGACCGAACTTACAGTGGAGGGAGTTGCTGAGAGATACAATTGCAGTGCTTCCCCCGGAACCGATTTTGATAATATCGGGGGCGAGGTCAGGAACTCCTTGAGCTCCTCAAAAGCCTTCTGACATTCCTCGTCCCAGGCGAACGTAGCAGATGCCATTTTGAGTCTCGCCGTCTTCATTCGTCAGCAAAGGTGGTGATTACGCTCTAAGCCCGTGATATATTCTCCCCTTCTTACAGGAGAGGATGTGGAGGGTCACCAGGTGCTTCTGCTCGAGCATCTGCAGGGCTAATCCAAGCTCCTCTAGTCCCAGCTCCTCCAGTTCAAGCTTCTTCAGCTTCAGCTTCTCCAGTTCGGGCTCTTGCAGTCTGAACCCCTGTAGCTCACCAGTCAACTGCCTATTCCAGCAACTAATGGCTTCCGTTACTTACGGTCCATTGGTGGTCGTGGCACATGCCCAGCATGGCTATCTCACAACGCCGATCGCGTTTGGCACCTTCGAGCCAGTCGTTGGGTCGCCCTTCTTCTTGAGAGTTGTCACTGTAACGGCGATCGATTCATTTAAGGTGGTTACCCAGCTAGGCTCGTTCCAGCGCAGCCACTCTCCTATTGCTCCAGCAACAACCCGCTCCACAACTAAGGTGAGGGCCCCAGTCTTTCCTGTCCCTACCGTTGGCCTTTCATCGCAAGCACTGAAGGCCGCCCCGATGGTCCCTTGCGTGGGTCCAAAACCCCGCATCCCAGACACCCAGACAACCTGTGTATCCTCCAAGTTGCGGGTCTCAGTTTCGGCAGGGTCGACGTCCAAGACGGGTATCTTACCTCGAGCCTTGAGCACCTCCACTTTTGCCGGAGGCATCACACCCTAGGCAATCAAACACCAACTGTTCACGGTACATCATGTGGGCGCTGAGACATCCTCGGCCCCGCAGAAGAAGCGTCGTGGCGGTCGTCGGCATAGGACCACCATCGCTCCAGTTATTTCCAACTCCGGTAAGACTGTACTGGTCGGAGAGCTCATAATCCGGCTCGATGGTGGAGAGCCGATCATCCCCCAGAACCGACATGTCCCAACGGTCGGTATCTCTAACCGCTTTGAGCTCCTGCGGCATGTACGGGAGGACAAAGCCAAATTGAAGAATGTCACCATCCCAACTGCGCGGCGACAACGGTCTAATCAGGCGGCACCCAGTAACTCCAAGTCCCGAAGAGGGGATAACCCCAAGCCAGAGTGTCGGCCCTGCCTAAAGCAGATGTGGGTCACCAAGGATGAAGCCTAGGCCATCCGAAGGGCGCACGTCGATATATCGCGCCAGTCGCCCCAGTTACGCCGGGCTCCATGTTCGATGGAACACGTGCCGGGTCCAGCGCATGTCGCCCAAGTTGTAGAAATGCCCCAGGTTAACCGAAATGGGCAAAGGGAATTCCGTCGCCGACGCGGCAAACAACCTGTCTCAGATTCCTCCTGGAATACGCACAGGCGAACTTTTGATATGCTGGCACAGAGAATTTCTGTCTTCGACAGGCTGGGGGCACTAGTACTGGCTCATCCTGAAAAGCCCCTCTAGAAGAAGAGATTAGTCCTGGTCATCAATGACATTGTACGGGTATTTACCTATTACGCCACTGGTCAGCAGCCAGAAGGTCAAAATAATGACCTGAATGAAACCTTGGCCCACTAGGGACAAGTGCGGCCATAAGACCAGACCTCCACACTGGCGGGAGACGGTGGTGCGCCCTCTTCTGATCCACCTGGCCAAGTTCGGGCGGAAGAAGCTTCCACAGATGGTCATAACGCCCCCGTGCCTGACAAGCATGCCACCAACACCGGTGCAGAGTAGGCAGCTACTATTGAAGCCTTGTTGAAAGAAAATCAACAATTAATCGCTCTCCTCCAAGAGCTGTTACGGGTGCGTGAATCCCAGCCGCTGCCCATAGTCCGGCCCTCAGCTGAGAAGCAAGCCCCTCCAAGTGGGCCTGGTCCCGCTAATGTTACAGCTTCAGTTGCTCAGGCGCTAGCCCTTCAAGCGGCAGTAATGGCGGGATCCCCAGTGGAGATTAGTCCCCCGACGGTCAATGTGCCACCACTAGAAGACTTCGTGGCGCAACGACAAATGATCGAGCGAATTGTTGAAGCCAAGTTCGCTTAGTACGATGAAGAGGTTACTCCAGTGGACCTCTACAGTGTGCCGTACCCACTGCACCACCAGCTCAAGAAGCTCCCTCCAGAATACACCAACGCCCCAAAACTACAAAAGTTCGATGGGCAGGGGTCCCCTCATGAGCACTTGGCCTACTATATAACGGCTATGGGCGAGCTATCAATGGAAGAGTCCTATCTCCTCCGATATTTTGCCACTTCTCTTACGGGAATTGCCTTCCAGTGGTATTCTCGTTTAAAGCCCAACTCCATAGCAGATTGGGCTGATCTGCAGAAGAAGTTTCTTGATCGCTTCCAGACGGCTGAGCGGAAGGTCTCGCTTGCCGAACTTTGCTCTATTCGGCAGAAGAAAGCCGAGATGGCTTTTGACTTTATTAAATGATGGCGCGACCTCAGCATGCGGTGTACTCACCCCCCGATGCAGGAAGACGCCATCACTATCTGCCGTAAAGGCTTGGCGGCAGAAGTCAGTGAAAAGCTTCTCTGCACTAATATAAGAAGTTTCGATGAGCCCAATTCTGCGGTGGCAGAGATCGAAATGTTCTTCGCTGACAACCCCAGCTACGCCCAGTCTTAAGGCGAAGCAAGTCCGAGAGCGGCCACCTGCTAAGGAAATTAATATTGTTGAATTCTCCCCTGCCAGTGAGAACATCAGGGAGATCAGTTCAACTAATCCCCCAAAGAAGACAGAGAATAAGCAGTCTGCTCGAACCCCTTTCTCTTTCAAAAGGAGCATACTAAGAAACTCTTTGACCTCTTTTCCAAGCAAGGGTTAATTGAGGTTCCAGAGCCAAAAAGGCCAGAGGATGCCCAAAAGTGTGGTGAGCCCAATTTTTGCCCATATCACCCCATATTGGGCCAATCCATAGAAGACTACTATGTCTTCAAAACTCAGGCCGAGAAGTTGATTCGTGACGACCTCATTACCGTGGAGTGGTCGGGTCGACCCGCCTCAGACCCACACTTGGACTAGGCCAAATAGAACGGCCAATGCGGTCCACCTATCGGTGTGCGTGATACACAAAGCCACGACAACTCCCCCTGGTGCCCAGAGAAGAAGTGGAATTATTCCAGACCAAGCCCAAGATGGGCGACGACCCTCCGGGTCCATCACAAAGATGGAGAAGGCCGGCTCTGTATCCACAGATTGCTCTCCACATCGCGTAAATGAGTTTTTGTCCCATCAACGCCCAGCCCCACATCATCAAGATCGCCCGAGCCAAGCTTGGCGAACCCTTAGATTGCAAGGAAGGTGCAAGGGACAAGATGACAATCAAGAAGGTCAGACTCTTCAAAGCCCATCCAAGGGTCCATCCAGCGATGTCCAGGTCCTGACATCATGCCCACTTTCCAATAGGATAGGGTGGGAAGCCATTCCAGCCGCTGCAGTAAAGCAACACTCAGGATGATGCCCATGGCAGGATTTAGAGTCACTCCTGCTCTCCCAAGAAGACACGAGAAGGCTTCTCCAAGTTCTCCTCGGTAGAGATGATGTCTGGGTGGGCAATTCCCCTAAGGAGCCAGTAACGGGTCACCAAAAGGACCCCCATCTCCAGATCGTCCCAACAGTACCTCTCCCCACATTAGCAATTATAGTAAAGCCTTCTTTAGCACCTGAGTTGTGTATCCAGCCCAGGCAAATTGCCTAAAGGGAGGGGCATCTCACTCAAGTCCCTGGAAAGGGAAGAGTCCTTGTGATCTCTCCTCGGAACCCTGGAAAAGCTCACCCATGTCGAGGCTGAAAGATAAGGCCGAAAGAGCAAGCCTATGAGGGGTCACTCGACATGAGCCAAGCGCACAACTAGGTACACAACTGAAGGTGGAAAGCAAGCAGTCACATTTCAGTTCCAGTCTTGCTATCTTGGCATATCAGGAATTCCCGTCGGATATCGTTGAGCAGGCCATTGATGCCACCTTCCTGATGCAACAAGGGGAAGGATCGTGGACTGAGGTCAGGTCAAAGAAGGCTTCTTAACCCTCTTGTTCCAGAGCAGCAAGGCAGAAACGCTCCTCAGGGGGCAAGGCAGTCCCAATGCCACAGTTGGCTCCAGCTTCTCATGAAATGGCTATTGTCAAGAAGCAAGAAAAGAACAGAAAGAAAACTTTGAAAAGAAAGTTAAAGAGACAAGCGGAGTTCGCTGCTGCTCTTCAGGCTCCTACAAAGCTCACACCACTTCCACGGTTGCAGAAGATGATCAATGATCTGGAAGAATATACTCCTCCTCGTCCTACAGGGGCAATCCCATTGGATGAGTACATCCCTTGGGACGAGATCGAAAAGAAAACCCGCCTGCAGAAGTGGATACACGATATGATTCAGAGGGTTAAGGAGGACGGAAGCTTCTCCATCCCCGAAGAATTATCCTTCTTCTATAAGGACAAGGAGAGTATTGCTGACCAGTTGGGCGAGTTGCTCCAGAACCTCAACTGCAACATGGTGGCAATCCCTCTGCCCGATGACATCAACAACTCTCGGAGGATCGATCTAGTGGCCTCCCGAACAAGACGCAAGGACGCCACCTCTCCTCGCAGACATATCCCAGTAGAAAGTGAAGGGTATGTTTGGGCCCAAGGTCGCGGTCGCGGCCGTGGAATGGCAGGGCGTGGGAAGAAACTCAGACGATTCTTTCAACGGCCCGAAGCCCCCCCGGACAGGGTCATCATATTTCATGGGGAGGAACCCGGCCCTTAAATACGAGATTCCCCATATATATTTGACCCCTCTGACGAGGAAGACCCGGCAGCCGAGTCCCCAGCTTTGTCCCCAGCACCAGCCATGCCGTCAGCATCTATTTTGGTCGAGGATCAAGCAGGACCGTCAGGCAAGGACGATCCACCCCCACCGCCACTTGCAGTAGAGGCGATCCCGGTTCCCCCTTGTCAAGCCACTACAGATGAGCAAGCTGTCATCAGCACTCGCGATAAAGGCAAGGCCCTATAAACTTCTGAGGAAGATCGACAGGACGTGGCCCACAAGGCTTCATCTAATATACTTCCATCAATGGCAGAAGCTAGGGCACGAGCCGATTGCGAAGTTTTATACCAGTTGAAATGGTTCCCCTCAAGCATCACCATGTGGGAAGCTATTGTCGGAAGCCAAGAATTAAGGGAATCCTTGATCAAAGTGCTCCAAGAGCCTAAAGTCTACGAGGCACATGTGACAGAGCTCCAAAAAGCCACTTGCGAAGTGTTTGCGGCTACCATCACTTTTGAAGATAAAGACATGTTGCTACCGTCTACATGCCATCCTTGGACCTCTTCCATTATTTCTTTGAGCTGAAGGAGCATTCCTCGGCCGGGAAGGGCTTCTATTATGTTCAGGCGAGGCGAAACCGGAGCTGTGTGTCCTTAGCCGTGAAGGACTCTTCCCACAAGGGGTGACAAACTCAGTTCTTCTGGGTGGAAATTTCTTCAGTGGAGGAGTCATGGAGATGTCCCGTGATGCCCAACTTTCACCCGAACATCCCTCCGAGAGAGGATGAGTTCACCCCAGAGGTGGAGAAGTACGCAGCGATCTTGTTGAAGCATCGCCAGTCTACAGAAGAGCTGGTGACCCCAGAGAATATCGAGCGGTGCCTTCTTAAGCGACTGTGGCAGGCAGGTATGGGCACCAGGAATCAACTTTCCCTTCAGATGAGGAAGTCATTCTTCTTTCCCTGACCCTATCTTCCTTTGCGTAGACACCAGGCGACCGGTTGAGGAGGAGGCGCCTTCGACTGAGGCCGCCGTTGAGTCGCGAGTTCCTGAGGATTCCACCGAGCCCAAGACAAGGGCAAGGGGGTGGCCCGGGAAGGGTCTTCCAAGCAGTGGGGGTCCAAGCGCAAGGATCCCGTGGAGAAGATGTTGCGGGACGCCGTGAAGGCCAAAAAGTAGGCCAAGAAGGTCAGGGCCATCCTCATTGTCAAAGACGGCTCTGGTTCGGCTCTCCCCTCTGTCGAGCTAGAATGGGCCGAGCCTATTCGGCTGGCTCTTTCATCTGCTGGGCAAGAGGGGGCCGAGGAGGCTGGGGCCGAAGCGGGCGGCTCTAGGACTATGGCCGAGACTAGAGCGCCGAGCAAGGCAGGTGGCGTTCAGGGCGGAGACACCAGGGCCGAGTCGACGGAGGCCGAGGGGTCACGGGAAGAGGTGACGCAGCCCCAACAGACCAAGGCAAGAGGGGTGGAGGAAGCAGCGACACAATCCGGGCTAGCCGGTGGGGTCCCCGACGGGGTGCCGCGCGGAGGGGGAGCCCCTATTCTGGCTACTCTAGAGAGGCTGGGCATCCGGGGCCCTCTATACCAGAAGTGTTGTAGCATAGCCACTAAGGTGGTGTGAGGAGGAGATAGGTAGTGCTCCCTAACCGCGGCCGTCGAAATGGTCATGGAGGGTGGCCTAATCCTGGCCCAAATGGGGGCCACCCTGGCTGAAGCTTACGCTCGGTCGAAGTCAGACTGGGTGAACCTTGCTTGGACTCTTGGTACGTCCGACGGGAAGATATCTCGGCTCACTGAGGAGCGCGATGGGCTATTACTAGAGCTCTCCTCGTTTAACGAGCTGGCGAGGGTGAGTTAGGCGGAGGCCCAGGACCTGACCGAGCAACTGGCTCGGGCACGTGAGTCACTCGAGAGGAAGGGCAAGCTTCTGGAGGAGGAGTGTGTGGCCCATGCCGAGTGAGATGGCCAGTGGGAGGCCAAGCGCGTCGAGCTACTAGACCGAGTAGAGGAAGCCATGCGCCTTCAATTGGAGGCCGAGGCTGATCGGACCGAGGCGGAGAAGCAGATGGCCGAGGCAGATCGGAGGTTGGCTAAGGCAGAATAGGAAAAGGCCGAGCTCGCTAGTAGGGTGGGATCGGTCGGGGCGGAGGCACTCGAGCAGTTTAAATGCTCAGAGGCCTACCGGGTCGACCTCAAGGAGGCGGCCCTCCCCTACTATGAGTCCGCGCTTCGCCGAGGTATCTGCAGGGGATTCAAGCACGGCTATGGCCGGGCCATCTCCTGGGCGGAGGAACAGGCGCCAGGGACGATTATTTTCCCCTCTGGTCAACGCTACGACTCGGACCTAGCGACCTCGAAATCTTCTGGCTCGGCATCGAGAGAGGAGGAGGACCAAAGGGACTCATCCTCGTCCGAGGGATTGCCAACTCTGGATGCCTCGGGAGGGCGCGCAACCGAGGCAGTTCCCACACCGATGGGGTTAGTGCCAGGGTCGACCATCGCCGAGGGTGCCGGGGGTAGACCTTCCGGGCCTTCAACTCCCGAGCCTCAGGATGGGCCAGAGGCCTGATGTACTTGATTTTCTTTTCTCCTCTTTTTGTATATTTCTTGAAGAAAAAACTTTCTCTTTTTGGTGTAATGAAAGAACAAAAAATGTAAGGCGGTGGCGTCGTAATCTGGACTTGCCCATTTGTGCTTGCCTTTGCCGTGGTTTGACCATCATATCTGTAGTAGTTGGAAAGTACCGATTTTTCTTGCGCATCTCTTGCATGCTAGTTGGGCAGGCACCTGGCAGGGTGTCTTTTCGTTTTCTCATGCTTTAAATGCCCGGCCGCTTCGTGTGTCCCACTGGGAGGAACTTAGGAGGCTGAGGTGACCGTTCGTAGGGAAAGGCCCCTTCAGCATGTTTTCGAGGGGAGAATCATTTAAGGCAAGTAGCCTCCCTTCGCCTATAAAAGGTCTGAAGGGCGTCTCTTCCTCTCCCCCTTATAAGAATTTTATCCTTGAAATTCAGGACAAGCACCAAATGACAAGGGGAGAATGCCCAAATCATCTAACGACACTGTCGGAGCCCCAACCAAACCTCGGTACTCGTAAAAATCACGATCCTGAGAGACGCAGCCAGACAATGATCGTGGACAATGTCTCGCTCACAATCCCAGACACATCGATCATCAGAGCAAGCACATGCAATAAGCACAAGTCTGGTGTCGCCTCAGCCAACACAAAAACCAACCACTGGTCAACACCCATGCTCGGCAGACCAATCGAACGCCAGCTTCACAATCTGCTGACCGATCTCACGCCCTGCAGGCCTGCACCAGGGGCAACCAACACTGAGCTTCCACCAGCTCACACTAGGCAAGCCGAACACCACCAGCATCACCAAATCAACTCTTGCCAGAAGACAAACTTCTAACAAATCCCAGATCCAATCCGGGAAAAGGTACACCTCACGATCGGCCACCAAAGGCCTCGCCGACACATGGCCCACGCCATTCTCGAGCCTGAACAACCAGCATCTTCTGTCGATGAAATACCATCCACTGGTCACCAGATACGCGTCAACGGGAAATCTTCATCAGCCCAACCGACACGATCCGAACCACAATTAGGCCATCCGCTGACCATCCACAGAGACCATTATCACACCTCAAGCCCAACCTCGCTCGGACACCGCATCCGATCCAAGCCTCACGTCAACTCTACCCTCTCAGGGGAGCATGGTGAAACTACATGACAGGATTCCACAATCCTCGATCCGCACATCACTCGACTCAGGCTTACAAGGAAATCTTTCCTTACTGGTCACAGACTAAGGATCACCATCCAACGCCAACGTCTCATTAGAGACCCCCGCACTCAGGCATCGTCCATTACACAATTGAATCCTATCTCATCTCAATCACTCTAAATAGATGCCTGCCACTCCAGGTTTCGCTCTCATCATAGAGCCTCGGGACATAACCTCTTATAATCTACTACACACTTCTCGAGAATCGACAAGTGCCGCCTGCTACCATAGCAAGCTGGTCGATGACGCCGTGACCAATGCGTACGGGTCCCCAGGCAATACACATCTTACCATGGTCGACCACTCGGTCAACCCTACCAGCCACTCACAGTAATCGACCGGGACCCATAATCTCTCAGAGATCACTTCTCCAAAACTCGATCTCATCTGGGGACACAACTTCCAACACAAGAACATGGTAGTCACGCGGCAACCTTGCCAGTACATTTTCCCAACTCTCCATCCAGCCAGTGCCACAAACCATAATGCCTCAAGCAATGGCACGGCAAAAACACATCTCACACAACCGGAGACAACCACACATCGAGGAACCAATCCTCCGATGCTCAACACATCCTCTACAACACCGCAAGTTTCGATTCGCAACACCTTGAAAAACACAACACTAGCCATAAACTCTTACGAACACTGCCCAACTGTCACGCATCCTTCCGGAGCAGTGCCAACACACCTTACACATCAAGGGATGGGCAACACTTCTCACAAACAGCCACACACTAGCCACAACGGTTAAGCTAGCTGCTACCACACGCTCCTCTCTTACGCCCGCCTCTGATCTCGAACCAATAACACGCCAAACCCTTACCAAGGAATGATGAGAATCCACCAAAACACCAGGCTCGACGACCGCAATACCTCTAGCCACCAGACATTATTCTCTCGTATCTATCCGTACTAACACCGATCTATTCTCGAGCTGCCACCGTGCGGACTACCACGCCAAAAGTCACAACACGAACCATAATCGGCACCTGCCAATGCTCATCCTCGAGTTTCGAACCTACCACTGCCACACGATCTCGAACCAAATCCAGGGCGACCACAACCCAATCCAAGAAGATCCTCCGCTCATCCGAGCACATCTGGACCAAGGCGCCCACTCTGCCACCTCGAACCATAATCTTAACGCCACCGGGGCTGGATAAATCTCGAACTAGGATGGCAAAAACCAATAACAGCTCCTCCAGAGCACACTCACGGCCACTTATCCACGGACAATCCTCACCAGCCACCTGACCTCGCTGCGATTCCTCGAACGCAACACCGTAGCAACGCACCTGCTGACAACCTCTGCCCAACGCAGCACAACCGAGGCCACCATCAATGAGGGAGAAAGCTCTCGACCTCGATTCTCAGACCCCACGCCGGCACTCCAACGAAAATGACAACCACCTTCACAGTGCCAACTCAACGCACGCATGCTCTCACGCGAGAAACTAAGCGAAAAACAAACACAAAATCCTATGCCAACTGCCGACAATATTGGACCTTACGGACTCTGATCGCTGTAATATCTCAAATTCCCATGTACTTTCACAACCACAACTCTGATACCAACTGTAACGACCCAAGATCCGGATACCGAAAATACCCATGGGATCCGCTCAGCAGGGCCTTCATTTTCCCATGGGGTCACATGATCCCTACTCTGGAAGATATGGCAAGGATCATAGGCTTGAGGGCGCACGGGAAAGCGATGACAGGATGGACCTACGGCGACTATCGCGAGCTAGCCCAGGAGCTTCTGGGGCTAGATTTGATGAGGCCAGGGCATCCATCATCCCAGTTGTCACGGTCGGTGCTTCAAGAGAGACTAGGGCTTCGAGGAGCAGCCATTACAGTGGGCTAGTTATCAGAGCAGCATATAGACAGAGTGATCGAGTAGGTTCACCTGAGAGTGGCAGCGGAGGCCGGACCAGTGGGAGATAGAGTGCTGAGATGATTTCTGATCTTATTATTCGGAAAGCTTCTATTCCTGACCCGAGCAGATGTGATCAGCTGCAGGCTCCTACCTTTGCTGGAGGACCTAGGCAGAGTGGGGAGGTATGCATGGGGAGCGGCAACCATAGCCTTTTTGTTCGATTCCCTCAGCGCGACTGATCGGGAGACGATGCTGGGCGGCTTCTCGCCTTTCCTATAGGTAAATGCTAAATGCTTCTATATGCCTTATGTTCCTTATATGCTACTCTATGCTGACACTTGTTTTCTACAAATGCAGATCTGGAGGTTTCTTTACTTGTCCAAGATCGGACGAGGGATAGAGCTACATCCGGAATGGATCCCCATCGCGAGACAGTGGGTAGTATCATGAGACATGGGGTCAATCAAGAGATTGACTTGGATGATCTAGGACGAGATTGATTCATTCCCGCATGCATCGGTAAGCTCCCAAACTTTGAACTCTCTTATATGCTTTTAAATGCTTCTTAATACTTTTCTAAATGCTTTTGAATGCTTTTCTAAATGCTGACATGGACTGAATGGCCCTTTCAGGTGCGCTGGACACCGTATCGGGATGAGAGACATGAGGGACAGTTGTGGGTAGCGGCTTCCCTGGCTTATAGAGGACGGGACATCTGGCTGCACTGCATAAATGTGATCGAGCCTCTGCACTATCGCTTGATCATGAGGATGCGAGGAATGTGCCATCCTGAGGTGGTGTTCCCTCGCCGAAATGACGAGCGCCTAGGGAAATCCTCAAAAGGGATCAGCGGCGACGTAGATTGGAGCGGCCGGGCGAGAAAGTACGTTGAAGATTGGAAGCGAAAGGGTCGGGCAGTGACGGAGCGAGCTGAGAGCAACGAGGCCTACATGAGGGCCTACGCTCAGCAGTACGGTGACCAGGTCTTCCGCGGGACCTGACGACTGGTATGCACTTCTAAACTCAAACCTTCCTATTAAATCGATTTATTTCTATATGCATTGACACTTGTCTTCTAAATGCAGCTAGACCCACAGGGACGTATTGCCGAGTTCGAGGGACTTCTCCGCGCCACCATCCAGCAGCGGGATGAGTATCAGACTGCACTGGAGCTTTTGGTAAACTTCCCAACCTTGGACTTAAATGCTTATGCTTATGAAAATTGACTAACTTTGACTTCTAACTGCAGTGGGCTAAGGGAGCTCAGAGGATAGGACCAGATGCTCCATCTTCCTCCTCACAGCCTGCCGGAGGCAGAGCCGAGCGGGATGTAGACTTTGCTCGAGCCGTAGCTCAGGACGAGGAGGTCGAGGCCACCCTCGCAGAGCGGGTAAGAAACTAAATCCTTATACTTACATGCATTATGATTATGCTAAATGCTAGATCATGATGCAATGCAAAAATGTAGGCGAGAGAGCTAACCACAGCATTAGCTAAAGTAGATCAGGCTCGAGCAGCGATAGAGCGGACCCGGACAGAGCTAGAGCAATCCCATGCAGAGGTAGGGTGCTTGCAGGCGGAGGCAGCGGAGATACCCTATCTCCGAGAGGAGGTCCAGCGACTCCGAGGAGAGGTGACTTGGCTGAGTGTAGATGAGGAGGAGATGACACAGCTCCGAGCTGATGTGACGAGGCTAAGGGGTGAGCGTGACCAGCTCCGGGCCCAGACACTTGAGATAAAGGGTGCCATTGCTACTTTGGAGGATGCCTTCTGACTCATGGGAAAGGGGTCGGGAGGTGGCAGGAGCCAGAGCGTCGCGCCGAGTAGTGCAATGGGGGGCGCACGAAGTGGCCCTCGGAGTGCTGCCCATAGCGGATCAGTTGCGGGCTTCCCTACCAGTTCTTCCATCTAGCTGAGGAACGAGGAGGCTGAGAGGAGGTGACCACGAGAGGAGGAGCATAGTGTCATGGAGCCATCAGCGAAGCGACAGGAGGGCACTGGTGATAGTGACAGCTCAGGAGACAAATCGACTGAGTGATGTGTTCTTTTTTGTTGTCCTTTTTTTTGTTTTTTGACACACATTTGTACATGACTGTGTAAATGGTATGAGTTAAATGGAAGTGGAATGAAAATTTTTCTTTTTGTGGCTTTAGTTGCTAGAAATCCAATCATGGCATTGCTACCACCATCTCACTCACCGAGGAGACACAGTCCTCATTACAAGAAACTTGCCACTGATAAAACCTCAAGCTCGATAGACTAATCAACCATCAGCTTAGCTACCAGCCGACCGATCTCACCCCCTGCACCAGGGACAACCGTTACTGAGCCTCAACCAGCTCACACAATCATCCCAACTGACTGCCACAAATTTGTCAGCTCTATGCCATGCACCAGCCCACACCTAGCAAGCCGAACACCAATAACGGCACGGGACCAGCTTTGCTAGAATACAAACTTACATCATATCCTAGATCCAATCTAGGAAAAGGCATGTCTTAGACTCGGCCACCAAAGGCCTCGCTTGCCCATGCCTCTCGCCATTCTCGATCCACTACAACTGGCATCTCTTATCTGTGAAAGACCATTCGCTGGTCACCAACTACTCGACAACGAGAAACCTCCACTTCCTCAGCTTCCTCTTGTCTGATAAGCACATTCCAGATCTTGACAGGCCATTCATTGACTATTCCACAGACCATCACTACATCTCGAGTCGATCCTCACTCGAACACCACATCCGATCTCAATCCTCAAGCTAGCTCTACCTCTCTGGGGAGCACGGTGAAACCACATGATAAGACCTCACAATCGTCGGTCCAACCCAGTACTAGACTCAGGGTTATAGGGGAATCCTCCCATGTACATCACAGACCAAGGACCACCATCCAATGACAACGTCCCACCAGGGACCTCCATACATAGGCATCATTCATTGCTCAGTCTCATCACTGACTACATCTCCATTATTCCAACGGACGCTTGCCAATCCTCGGCTCCACTCTTGCCACAGAGTCACAGGACACAACCTGAATGATCCATGGCACCTATCTCCAGAACAGACAAGTGCAATCTGCTACCACAGCAGCCTAGTTGATGATGTAGCGACCAATGCACATGGGTCCCTAAACATCATAGACCTTGTCGTAGCCGACCACATGGCTAGCCTTACCAGCCGCTCACAGCTACCAACCGGGACCCATAATTTCTCAGAGATCACTTATCGAGAACTACGATCTCATCCAAGGACACAACTTCCAACACAGGTGGAGCACACAGCTTGCCGACTCCAACCGTCAGATCCTCATCCTATGTCAGGCTATTCCTTGCAACTCCTAACCGGGCCTAGCACCGACGCCTGACACAACTTCCAGCAAATGAATAGGGTACTCATGTGTAAACCTGCCATCATATTTCCCCAACTCTTCACCATGCCAGTGCCATGAACCATAATGCCTCAAGCAATGGCACCGCAATCACATGGCTCACACAACCAGGGATAAATCTTACACCGAGGAACCAATCCTTAGATGCTCTAATCAAATCCTCGGAATTCGTCTGTAGTAACCAACGCTACGATATTGGGCCTATGCGTCATGAGCCCACCAGGCTTTCGTTGCACATTCTGATCCACGTGCACGCCAACACAGATGACTCGGGATACGTCATCTCGACAATCCTCAACTTGGCTAACAAACTCCAAAAATAGGGTGAGGAAAGCTCCAATTACCTCAAACCTAGAGGATAGATTCTCTCTCTTAATCTAGCAATCCACCTATAACTCCATAGGCTCTGATTCACCACACATCAAAAATCATAACACCAGCCATGAATCTTCACAAGCACAACCCAACAGGCACTTATCCTTCTGGAATAGTGCCAACGCACCCTTACACACTAGGGGAAAAATGGCAACGCTTCTCACAGGTAATCGCACTGCCACAATACAGAGCATGTCTCGCACGGACTTCAGGGCACTCACGGGTAGGCCAACCAATCTGAACACACGATGCAAGACGATGAAGCTTAGCCAAACACAATCTCTCTGACCAAAGGAGAAACCAATCACACCTCTAACCAAGTGGGAGGTCGCCACACTTGACCTGACCTTAAATCTTGAACATGTTGGGAACTACACCTTCTAGCACCAAGAAAAACCATCGCTATCGTCAGGTCAACTCCTCCGACAACACTTGCCAAGTGTTCTGTCGGACCACACTCACTACATCCCTTGATGCACCAACATCGTGATTAACTGAACTGCAACTCGTCGAGCCTCGAGCACTAGCTCTGCTGATCTCCAGCCACACTCTGCCACAGCAGTTGAGCTAGCTGTTGGCACATGCTCCTTACCTACACTTGCTTGTGATCTTAGAATCATTAACACGCCAAAACGCTTAACGAGGAGTGATGATGGGGACATCTTCCCCAAATCCCTCTCGCTCTAGGCTTGGATGATCATCAGCATCAAGAATTTGAGTTCATCAACTTTTTCTAATCACATTATGCATCTTTTTTTTTAATTTGGAGGCATATCTATGTAATTTTACTTTTATTAAGTCAAGTACCTAGGTTAGAGAGTCATTCCCCTGAGTCCCAAATTTTTTTTTGGTCTCAGACTGGCCTCTGGCAGCCCGAGGGTCGACCCCTTCCGGTCGGGTTTTGCGAAACCCTTCCTAACCCATTCTAAACCCTTTTAAACATTACCAAAATACCCCCCAATGGTTCCTAAACTTAAAAGGATATTTTTAACACACTTTAGGAGGGGTATTTGGGTCTTTGGGTTAGCTCTCTCTATATACTAATGGGAGATCCGAATTTAGGGAGTGTGAACCCTAATGTGCTTGTTTTCTATCTTGTAGGAGAAGAAAGGGAAAGAGGAGAGGAGCTAAGGAAAGATTGGAGGTTTTGATCTACTTCCACTCATTTCTAGAGTTCTTGGCTAAAGAAAGAAAGGAGCGGAATGATGAGGGGAATGTGTGGACGTTCTCATCGTTGACATCCGGCCACCCTCTGACTTGAAGCTTAGAGAAGACATTCTACAACCCTTTCCTACTCTTGGGGATTCACTTCTACATCTTGGTTGCATCTATTTGAGTCATTTTCTTTTGGTTCACAAGCATGTATTGAACATTTCTTTCATTTTTTGAACTCTGACCTTGTGAGTGTGTTGAGCCATTTGCAAATGATAGTGGTTTGTTGTGCTGCGGTGTTGCAGCTTGTGGTTGTGCTTAGATCCGTGGTGGATTGTGTAGGAGACATCGTCTCCGTGTCTTTTGGAGTGGAAGCTCCATGCGCTTCATTTGAAGTGAGTGGATCCTCACCGTTTTGGTGAGGGATGGACGTAGGGAGCCCGTCGTGGTCCTGAACCACCTAAAAATCTCTCTCGCATTTATGTGATTGTGGTTTGCTTATTTATCTTTCATGTTCTAGTCGTGTGAGAACGGAGAGGCTGAGTGAACTCTATTGATAATCTCATCCGTTCATTTCTTGAGTTGGTAGTTATTTAATTTGCTGTGTTAAATTTTAAAAACTACCATCGTGCTTGGCGGGGACAATTCAACCCCCCCTCTTGTCCATACGAGAACCTTAGGGACAACACTGGCTTCCAGGAGGGCCAACATGGAGAAAGAAGAAAGGAAGCCGCTGACACCTAAGCCAGTGAGATTTAAGCAGACCTGGGTGCCCAAGAATGTTTGGGGCCCGGCACCAGCCCCTGAGAATAAAGAAGTTGCTGCTATGCGTCCCAGGAGAGGGGGCAAGAAAGTTCAGATAGAAGAAGAAGAAGAAGAAAGGGAAGTCATCCCAACAGCTACTCCCTCCTTGCCTGGAGCCTGCGCTAGGCAGGCGGATGTATTCCGGTATCCATGGAACATGTATCAGGCTGGACAAATGTCAAGGCTAGCCTATCAGCCGAAGATACAAGAGTGACTGTTTCCTCGAGCTGACCCCCAGAGGCACAATCGAGAAGAAATCGATAGAGTAGTCCAAGATTATTTTCACTATCTGGGGAATTCATCCCTAGGACAACAAAGGTTGTTCCACACCATGGGCACCGAAGAAAAAGAAAGAGATAACAAGGAAGAGATAATGCCAGGAGTCTCGTGTTCAGGCTCCAATGAATTTGAAGATGGCCAAAGGGCCGGATGTTCAAAAGATGCCCTATAGAGGGGAGAAGAAAAGAACAGAGTATCTGTGTTTGAACAGTTGACCTTCCCAAGTCACGCTCAAAGAATGGTCTGGAAGCAGAGAGGAAAATTGCAGATCTTTGCTTGTAATATGGCAAGAGTTGCTGGAAGGTATCGTGCTTTACCTGACCAGTCTAAAGAGATCATGAAGTTAGCTCAAAGGACCGGACCCATAATAAGGAGAGGCCAAGCAGCAAGAGAGAAGCTTGTAAAGGCTAATGATTCACTGAAGATAACCACCCTGGCTGTAAATGTGGTGACCTCGAAAGAGGAAGATGTGTCAATCATGAACCCGGCTGAAGGGACCTCTAAGTAGATGAAAGAGGAAATGCCTATGGCTACAGCCCTAGATCCAGCTATTCTGATGATGTTCAGAAGATACCAGCAAGAGATTGAATCTCTTAAAAGGTAGCTGAATGAAAAGAATGAGCAAACCCCAGTCTCCAAGCATGTCGAGTCAGCAAAGGAGATCTCTAGCTCGACAGAGGTTGTTATTCCTGTCGTTTCTCATCAAGCCAACCACGGGAAAGCTCCATGTCAGCCCTTCCCACAACAGACAACAACACATTCCTTTGTATCCCAAGTGCAACCCTCCTCGTCAGGAGTTCAGCCCAGTCTACATGCGACGGTCATGTCAACCCCCTTCACACAACAACAGACACACTTCTATCCTGAGCCTGTGGACCCTACTGTGGTGAATAGATTGATGATAGGAAAGCTGATAGAAATGAAGCTATCTGAGAAAGCTGATGGTGACTTTGGTACCTTTGATGTCTACCAGGTACCGTATCCTCCGCAATATGCTACAAGGAGATTACCCCCAGGCAATGAGCCTTGGACCTAGCAAGCAAGCAATTTACGGACCGGTGACTTCACTCGAGTGGACTCACCCGCTTGGCGCACACTAGGGCCCGTAGGCATCCCGGTGATGGTGGTGAGGGTCCAAAACGGGACCTTGCTGCTCTGAGGGTTGTCTAGCTTAAGATTGAACCTCTAAGGGTCCAGTGATGTCCACTCTCATGGGTGGCCAGCACGCCGAGGGCGTGGGATGCAATGGCTCTCTCACAACTCGCTCCACGGTGGACACTCAAGTTGATTGATGTTTGGATCGGACACTCCCTCACCGCCGACAGGCAACCAAAGCAATACTAAACAAGCATGTTAAGACCAGCAAAGAAGGGGCTTGAAGCTCACCTAATCGGTGTGAAGACACTAATCCCGGTCGGAGACGAGGGCGAGCGAGGAAGCGTGGGCTTACCCGCACGCTGCGCCGAGATGCTTCAACCTGAAAATTCAAGTTACATGCACTATGCCCCATGCAAGGGGGTTGAACTTGGGATAGGGAGGTCAAAGTTACATTCAAACACTACCTCCCACAGGGAGGGGCAGTAAGCCAGCCAGGCGGGGAAGGGGAAAGCCTAAATGAGACCGAACGGGAGGAAGACGTCGATTTTACCTGCTCTCTAGAATAGGGGACAGTAGTCAGAGTTGACGCTTCTGCGACTGCTCTTGAATTTTTTTGATGATTAGACCAGTGGGATAATCTTTATAGTTGGATCAGGATGACATCTGAATTTTTTGGAATTTCCTGATTGTCGGTGCTGGTCGGGGATGGGCCATAAATAGGGTCCCTAAGTTTTGGTTCTGACAACAGAGGTACCTCAGCAGTAGGAAGAATAGGCTGCCACGAGTGCTCCCGAACTCTAACTCTTCAGCGGCACACCCCCTGGGGTGGCCTTCAGCGGCACACCCCCTGGGGTGGTCTTCAACGGCACACTGCCTTGTGCCCGTAGGGCCTTCAACGGCACACTTGCCTGTGCCCGTAAGCCCTTCAACGGCACGCCCTTCAATCGTCCAGTAAGGTCTTCAACGACACAGCCTTCAAGCCCTTCCAGCGGCACGCCCAGGGGCTTCAACGGCACAGCGTTAACACCCTCCGACACGGGAGATCCAGCGCCACTCCACAAGATCTTTGGCGTGCACTGTTGGGCCTACGTGTCGACCGGAGACGGGGTACAGAAGTCCACTCCGCCGAATGAATTGACGGGCATCAAATCGCCCATTTAATGGCTTTTTCCCGCCCTTGCTGCAGAGGCCTTTTGAAGAGGCTGTGCCGGCGAGGTATAAAAGAGCCTCCTTCTTCCACGAACAAAAAGAGACAGGCGACACAAAAGGAGAGAGACAGCAACGTAGCAACAGACACAACACACACGCACAGAAGAAGAGGAGGAAGAAGAAGAAGCTGCCGACGGGAGCTTCCTCCGGCAGCTACCTTCGACGGAAATAGAGTAAGAAAGAGAGAGGGAATGTGAGTGGGTTGCGTTGTAGCATGGGGGAGGACTAGGGCCTTGTGGCTCTGGATCTAACCCCGGGTTTTCTCCCCCCCCCCTTCCTCTCATTCTTGTCTTCGTTTCTTCTCATCCATTGTATCCCTGTTCTTGTCGTTGCATGAATAAACCTCAGTATTTGTTCACTTGACTGTCTTCTTGTCTAGTTTGTGTGGATGTCCAGTGGCTTCCCGTTCTAGGCAGTGTTCGTGCACATGCACACCCCGCCTGCTTGATCCCCTTTCCTTGTCTCCAAGCCAGCCTCCCCGTCAAGGTACCTCCCTCTGGAGTGCCTTAGAGCCCTCCTGCAACAACCCCTCAACTCACGTAGTCCCCTGGCCAAGCCCTTGAACGGTACACACCCTGGCCATCACCCTTCAGCGGTACGCCCTTGGCCCTTCCTTCAGCGGTACACCCCAACCTTTCAACCCTTTAGCGGCACACCCTGGCCATCACCCTTCAGCGGTACGCCCTTGGCCCTTCCTTCAGCGGTACACCCCAACCTTTCAACCCTTCAGCGGCACACCCTGGCCATCACCCTTCAGCGGTACGCCCCTGGCCATCACCCTTCAGCGGTACACTCCAGGCCGCTCCCTTCAGCGGTACACTCAATCTGCCTTGCCTTCAGCGGTACACCCTTAGCCAGTCCTTCAGCAGTACACCCTTAGCCCGCTCGCCGGTACACCTGTCTCTCCCCCCTTGATCCAGGATCCTTGGCTAGCCTATCAGCCTTCCTTCTATTGTCGTCCCCTCCCACGCTTCCCGAGGTTCGTTCAAGGTGTTGTCGTCTGCGGATGCCCGCCTCCAATTATTGGGTTCCGCCACTCCATGTGGGCGCGTTCCCGGTATCTTCCTTACGCCCGGGATTAAGGGGAGATGCTGCCAAAATTTTATCAGAACGAAGGCATAACAGAAACGGAAGAGGGACAGACAGAAAATGGGATGTTCCAGGAATTTTGTAAATTCGTGGGGTGGGTGGAGGAAGCTGAACTTTTTATGGATGCCCAGTGGGACCGAAGTCTCCCTTCATCTCTTTGCCATGCTAGGATGCCTCCCGGGGCTCCCCCCAAGAATACTGACTGTTTGTCTATTTATTGTAGGAAACCATGGTGTCATTGGGATTTACTATTCTCACCTTCGGCCCTTCAGTTGTCGTCGGCCACATCAAGCGCAGGTACCTGGCGGTGCCCACCATCTTCGGTATGTACCCACCGGCAGTTGGCTTCCCTAACTTTCTAGGGCTCGCCTTCATTGACATGCTACAAGTGGAATCCCCGAAGCCTGATGGGGCGAAGACTGTTAAGGAGGTTGAAACTTTGGAGGCTCGACGCTGTGTAGGCCCACTGAGGGCCCCAATTCAAGTCGCCAGTTGTATGGTGAACCATATTACTCACGGGGCTCGCCCCGTCCACACCAAGAATCCCAGAAGATGCCAGCAGAGGAGCTTCTGGCAGAATGTTGTTGCTACTATTACCGGGCGTCTTTTCGCATATGGTAAATCTGTCTTGATCGGGGGTGTCCGCGTCTTTCTGGACGAGCGCGATGCCCGAGTGATCCCGGATCGTGTGGTCCCTACCGTACCGACCCACAATTCCTACTAGGTCCTCTCCGGAAGGAAAGCTGAGAATGAAGAAGCTGGCCATCGGGGATGAAGAGAACTGGCCCTCAGGGCGAAGATATTAAAATCGATTTGGGTCCCTAAGAGGGTCTAGCCCATTCGCCAAGAGGCGCCTGTTCGCCACCACCCTGAGCTTGCTGGAACAGAAGAGAAGAAGGAGAGGAGCCAGGCCCCAAGAAGAGATGAAATGATTATGGATCCTCCACGTCGTGTAATTTTTGGAGCATGCGCTCGATAAGTAGATGTCCCCACGGTAGGGAGAAGATTTGGCCAACTTGATGGAAGAGCCCGGCTAGCTTATATCCCTCTAGTAGGAGGCCAACAGCTATCCCCAGTCCTACATCTGGGACTATGGCAAGAAGAGATGACCAGCATGGTCAGAAACTATTTCTGGGGTATGGGCAACCCCTCGCTGGGCTAACAATGGCTACTGCAAGCGGCCATGGCTCAAGAAGATAACCGCCCACCAATGGCAGTTGAAGAAGAATAAGAAGAAAAAAGAATGACGTCGTTGGTTGACGACAATAGATACGAAGATGGCTTGGAGTTCAAAGCCGATGAAGCTGCTCCCCGATAGAGGGAGAGAAGAAAAGTCTCCATATTCGAGAGACTGACCTTCCTGGATCATGCAAGAAGGAGGGTTCATAGACAAAGGAAGTGCATGTGGGTTTTTACCTGTAATATGACCTGATTGGCCGATAAATATGGAGGTCTACCTGAGCACCCCCAAGAATTGGCTCAATTATCCGAGAGGCTAGGGCCGAACACCCGAAGAGCAGAAGCTGCAAGGAAAATGTTGAAAGCGGCAAAAAGAAAACAAGTTCTACAAGATGAAGTCACCACCTTAACTACCAATGTGGTGACGGCAGAAGAAGAGGATGTATTGCTTGACATCCTGCCTAAAGGCACATCAGGGGAAACAATAGAAGCCATCCCCAATGCAACAGCTATGGATCCATCGGTGTTGATGATACTCCAAAGATATCAGCAAGAGATAGAGCTTCTGAAGAAGCAGCTGATGGAGAAGACGGAGCAAGCCTCAGCCTCTAAGCAGCCCAAGAAGCAAGCTGAGTCATCTCGGGGAGCCACCAACCCGAGCGACTTTCCACCACTATATACATTGCCCCAGTCGGTAGAGCCCAGCCTGGCAGCTACCCAGCAGCATCCACCATAGCCACTGATGCCACCAATACTACCACAGGTGCACCAAACACCTCCACTACTGTGACCTCCTCAACATGTGACCACTTTGCTCACCCCCTATCTACTGCTGGCACATTTCTACCTAGAATCGGTCGATCCAGCCACTATAAACAAACTGATGGCAGAAAGGATGATCGAGCTGAAGCTTGTTGAACAAAGCGAAGGCGACTACGTCACATTCGATGCTTATCTGGTGTGGACACCAGAGCGAGTGAGAAGCACGAATCGGCGAGCCGTCAGTACCGTACGCAGAGCACCACTCGAGCTACATCAGCTTCCATCTGGCTCGGAGACAGTCTAGAGTCTCCCTCTTGAGTCCTAGTATTTATAGTATTTATTGGTACTTTATTTGTGTGTAATGTGTGTTTATTTGATTTTATTCGGATGTAATTCAGATTGTAATAGGGGTTTATTTGTAATAGGGGACCACCTGGGTCCCGCGGGCCCCCCATCCCTTCTCCCATTGATCCACCTCAGCCCTAGGGCCATGTGGGGTCAGTCAAACCTTCCATGTGGGCTTCTAGAAGGGTTCTTAGTTCGCCCATCTTCCCTCTTCTCTCCACCAACATTCTCCTCTTCTCTCTCCCCTCTCTCCAAAGCTAACCCCGGCACCCCGTGGTAACTTAGTTCGCCCATCTTCCCTCTTCTCTCCACCGAAATTCTCTTCTCCTCTCCCCCTCCTCTCCATAGGCGTCTCCCCATCGACCACCACATCACCACATTATCACTATCTCCCCATGACATAATAACATCTCCCTCTACCCTATCCAACATCCCAACAACATCTATCTTTCTAACGCATTAACTCGACCATCTCATCTCAATCTCCATCCCTGGATTTTCCGCCGTTTACACCCCCTGACGATCCCTCGTCATTAACATCCCCTCAACATCTTCTCCTTCTCTCCCTTCTCCTTCTGTTCTCCATTTTCCACCGTCTACATCAGTCTTTGTAACTTTTCCTACAAGATTATATCTAAAATTCTGAGCAATAGATTAAGCAGAATTCTTCCTTCTCTCATTTCAAAGGAACAAACGGCTTTTGTCAAAGGGAGATACATTGCTAAAAATATCACTTTAGCTTAAGAAATGGTTCAGGAGTTGGGCAGGAAAACCAGAGGCAGTAATGTTATTTTCAAGCTGGATATGGCTAAGGGTTATGACCATCTTGAATGGGACTTCCTCTTTACTATTTTGAAGCACTTTGGTTTCAATACTCATTTCATTAATCTCATTGATATTATGGTGAATAATTGCTGGTTTTCTATTTCCATGAATGGTGAATCTGCTGGTTTCTTTAAATCAACAAGAGGTATCCGACAAGGTGATCCAATTACCCCTTATCTTTTCATTCTTGCCCAGGAACCTTTAAGCAGATTACTGAATGACACTTATATGAAAGGAATGGGACCCAGTGGTCGACCTTCGACCTCGTGGATGTCCCAGACACCATGAGTTCTGTGTTCATGTTTTGGGGGTGTCCGGAGGTACCGAGTTACCTCGATTAGCATGTCCACAGGTCTTGGGGGTCCAGGTGACCCTGTGTGTGTTTCGAGTTTTCGTGTTACGCTTGGGCGAGTCATTGTGAGTCGGCACGAGTGCGGTGGGTCTCCCCCGCATGATGTGGGTTTCTTCAGAAAAGTGATTTTCGAGTGGACCATGTGTGTGGCCTCGGACTGTGAGTCCAGTTAACTAGCCTGGGGACTGGAGGTTTCCCGTGCGTCTCTTGGATGAGGGATCAACTCGGCGACTGGTGAGCTACCTTCGGAATCGTGTCACCGTGATTTCAGACTTAGGGATTAGGCTAGATTGACGGTGCTATGCCGTCACGTGCGACGGTCTTGACCCGAGTCTTGTTACTAAAGGATAGTTGGGTTATTAGGTCAGTGGGCTGTCCAGAGTCTGGTGGCCATGAGCCACCTATTACTTCGTGTTACTCGCGATGGGTGCATGAGTGGTTTTCAGTGTTCACGTTTAGTGAGCCCCCACTAGTCATAGCTTTTCTACGCACGCGTGTGCAGACCCACTTGGGAGTGGTGGAGAGCGTGACCCGAGTGAGGCGATTTTTAGGCTGGTTACTATAGGGCCCCTTGCCTTTGTAGCCCGAGTCCAGTTGGATGGAAAACTAACTAGAGGACCCAACCTAGAATAGATGGTCTGTGTGTGCATGCATAGTTTGGGGCAGAGGACATGCGCTGACGAGTGCGACCCCAGCGAGTCCTTGTTCTGTGTTCCTGGTTACTGTACGGTGTCTCAGTCTCCGCCTGGGGTATCATAGGGAGACACATGAGGTTGCAGACTAAGTCATCAATGGATGCATCCGACCTTACTTCTGGTGGGTAGGTACTCCCGTCACGTGACGTGAGTTGTCGTGACTCGAGGTTCTATTGCACGTCTGCAAGACGTGATTTTACGTGCGTAATTTTCAGGTGTTTTTTCCATGATCGAGGTCTAGGGTTTTCAGTGAGCGTCACCGAGGGTCTTTCCCTAGACAATGTAGAGTTCACGACAGCGAGGTCGTGACCGTATTTTCGGACTGCATGGTTTCGGTGTCGGCCTTTGTGTGTGGGCACATGCCTCTACGACAGAAGTGTAGTGGAGTTTTCCTGGTAGCGTGGCTAGGGTGGTTCGAGTTCTGGTAGTCCCCCGACTGTAGGATCGGGGTGTGAGTTTTCCTTTCCGGTAGGAGTAGATGTAGAGCCGTGGTTTCATCAACTGTCGTGTTTAAGGATTCGTGTGTGGCCGTATTTTTCACCGTTGTTGTTGTAGCTACTCCTGCTGCTGTTGTTGTTCTTACTTTAGTTGCTGCTTTCCGTACCGTCATTATTTTCGGTTGGTGTTCCGCGGGACCCCTACTGAGCCAGTGATAGGAGGCTCACCCCTGGGTTTCAGGTGTTACGATTCTTCCTCGAGGTTCGAGGGTGCTGTGTGGTGGTTCTTAATTGCCAACTCGCTGGGTAACGCCTTGTCTGGAGGCGTGTTTTGATATTTTCCAAATGAAGAAATATTTCATTTCCTTTTATTAAAAGCGCCCTATGCCAGGGCGTGTCTTTCAAGTAACGCCTTTGAAGAAGGCGTGTTTTGCTATTTACCAAATAGAGAATTTTATTTCCTAAAAAGCGCCCAGGAAGTAACGCCTTTGCTCAAGGCGTGTTTTAAGTAACGCCCCGTGCTGAGGTCATCCGTTCAAGAATTAGCGCCCTGGACAGAGGCGTGACCATCCAGAAAGTAACGCCTTAGCTCAAGGCGTGTTTTAAGAAACGCCCCTTGTGGCGTCGTCAATTCATGAAGTAGCGCCCTTGTCTAAGGCGCGTTTTATTTGCAGAGTCCTGCTTAATTCTGCCTTTCCTCCGAAGATTGTTCCTTCGTTTGGACTCCTTTCCCCAGTATTCTTCCTCGTTTGGACTCTTCCTTCGGTTTAATCCTTCCCCGAGATAACTACTGTCGTAGTTAATCTCCTCTCCTTGATTTGCACGTCTCTTTTCTTATAAAAGAGACTGTTCTCCTCCGTTGAAAGGTTGGCACACTCAATTTTCGAAGGGGCTTCTCCTGTTGCTGTTCCTCCCTGTGTTGTTCCTGGTGTTGTGTTGCTGCGCAAAGTTCCTCCCTGTGCTGTTGCTGCTACGTTCTTCATCCATCGTGGTGTTCCCTGCTGCATCCCACGTTGTTCTTCCAACGTTGCTGCCTCTCATCCTATTGCTGTTCCTGTTGTGCTTCTGCCCTCTTGCTGTTCCTGCCGCTGCAGCTATTCCTCTCCATCCTGTTGCTTGCTGTCCCTCCTGCACTGCTGCGGTTCCTGATGCATGCATGCTGCTGTTATTCCTACGTTGCTATTCATCCCCTGCCGCATACTGCTTCATCAATTGTTCCCCTGCGTTGCTGTTCAGCCTGCTATAGCCTCTTCCTGTGCTTCCCGTCAACAGTGTGCCCTTTACTGTTCAGGGACAGCAGGGCCGTTTTTTATTATTGTTTGGTTTAATTTGCATATCATCATCATCATATTAGCTATTGCATTAAACTCTTAAACTCTTTTGCATACATATTTTCATCTCTTCCCATCCTTCATTATAGGGGTTTAAAACCAAAACAAAAAAGGTGCGCATGATTGAGATCCAACTGTTTCCATTATTTATTATTTTTGAACTAATTACTACACGAGCACTAACCTTGGCCCGTTTATTGTTTGTTTGTTATTTTGCAAGGTAATCAATTAAAGAGAACCCTTCTTATCGGCCGGCCGATTCAAGAAGGAGGAAAGAACTCACAATCTTCACCGCACTCCCGTCAAAGGTAAGCGATCATCTCCCTATTTTTGAGGCCTTCGGGTCTCTGGCGATCACACTCCACATTAGCACCTCGTGCTCATCTTTGTTGTCTTGTGCTTATTGCATATATTTATTGGTTGTTTAAATAATCTCCGCAAGTAGATTTTTGTTGCATTTCTACGGGATCTACAGACCCTCCGTCCAAGTCGATGAACAAAAAGAATTCCTTTACTTCGGCTCGGACCTTTCGTCCAAGTTGATATATATATATAAAACAAAAACTCCCTTGCTTCGGTTCGGACCCTCCGCCCAAGCCGATGAACAAAAGAAACTTTCTTTGCTTCGGCTCGGATCTTCCGTCCAAGTCGATGAATAAAAGAAACCTCCTTTGCTTCGGCTCAGACCTTCCATCCAAGTCGATGAACAAAAGGAACTCTTTTGCTTCAGCTCGGATCTTCCGTCCAAGTCGATGAATAAAAGAAACCTCCTTTGCTTCTGCTCGGACCTTCCATCCAAGTCGATGAACAAAAGGAACTCCTTTGCTTCGGCTCGGACCTTCCGTCCAAGTCGATGAACAAAAAAACTCCGTTGCTTCGATTTAGACCTTCCACCCAGGTCGAGGAACAAAAAAGAATTCTCTTGCTTCGACTTGGACCTTCCGCCTAAGTCGATGAACAAAAGGAACTTCCTCTGCTTCGGCTTGGACCTTCCATCCAAGTCGATGAACAAAAATAAACCCCTTTGCCTCGGCTCAGACCACCCGTCCAAGTCGATGAACAGATTGACTCTTGGCCCATGTGCGCACGCGGTGGAGCGGTTCCCTCATCCCTTCGCTGAAGGAGCGAGCGCACTCCCGCGAAATAGCATCGGACCAGCACCTCACCAGCTCGGAAGAGTAAATATCTCCTCAAAAGAACTCTACGCTCGCGGGCCCCGAGCACTCCTCCCTCGCTTGCGCCACCCGCGAGTGGGGGGCATTTGTGGACGTCAAAAAAAAATGACGACAAGGATCCCACGGCATCCGCGGCACTCGCGCCTACGTGCGAGTCGAAGGCGGGAAAGTCGAATATACCCATACTTCGCCCGACCAGGATGAGAACTCACTCGGCAACCCGTCATCGATTGTGAAGTACTAGTAAAGGGAAAGAATCTCCCTATTAACTTAATAAGTCTGGACTTGAAGGAGTACGATGTCATATTAGGAGCCGATTGGCTATCCAAATACCAGGCAACAGTAGATTGCCGGAACAGCAAGGTTATGTTCAAAGACCTCCCAGACTTAGTTTTTACACCTCCTAGGAAGCTACACAAGGCGTCGCTTATTTCCACTCTTCAAGCTAGCAAGATGATAAGAAAGGGATGTGTGCCAAAATGTTCAAACTTTACGCCCTTGTGGGCAGAAAAGGAAAGTGGTTGAGCAACAGGGGTTTACAAGAAACCTAACAAAGTTAGACGGTCCCTAGAAGCAACCAAACTAGATAGGACTTGTCAGGTGGATGCTTTATCACCCCGGGGGTCAGTCTTTGGCCGACTGGGGGCATTCACACCCCTAGTTAGTAGCCCCAGAAGAAAAGGAGAGTGGTGCAGGTTACTGATGACTTCACTTGCTACACTTCCTCTGTCGACAAGTAGCCAATTGAATCCCTTGAAGAGCTAGTTGAGGCGGCCCAAATTCAAAGTTTGATTCATTCCCTAAGTTGCTTAGAAGAAGTATCTGATGACGACCAAAGTTTGTCAGAAGATAACTCGCCACTGAGGAATTCACTTCACAATATATCTAAAGAGTTAGTTGAAATAGCTAACTCACTCCCTAGGGGCAAACCCACAATTGAATTTGATGCCAAAACAAATCTGGACGAGGAGGATAAGCCCAATAGGGTGTCAGTCTTTAACCGACTGGAGGCATCTGCCCGTCCGAATTCATAGCCTTACAAGAAAAGAATGTGCACACTTTGAAAGGCACTACAGAGGCTCATAGTTGCCCTTTTGCAACTGATAAATCTACAGCATTGGAAAGTCTAGCTCAATGGACCCACTCGATCAACGAGGGCAATCCCATAACTCGCTTTAAGGTTGAGGAATGTTCAACCTAAGAGAAGTATTCTGCAGAGGCGTCATCTTGGCAAGAGTTGCTTTAACGCACTATCAATGAGTATGACGACATGGCCCTGGGGACTGTCTCCCAGGACAACACTAGAGGCTTTATTTTGTGAGTTTGCAGCAAGAAAATCAAATATTGAAGTCCCTCCTACGAGAAGTACTACGAGGGCGAGATGTCTTGCTCAGATGTCTCGCATCCACTATGGGACTCCAGTAAATGTCGATCCTTCGGTGATGAGGGTCAAGGCACCGGTTGTTGAAGCTAGGCCCTCCAAGGACTGTCATGTCACTAAGGAGGAAGCAAATATCGTACACTTCTCTCCTTCAAATAACCATTCCTAGGGAGAAAATAGCTCGAGCAAGGCCTACAAAAATGCCAAGGGTAAATCACCTACGATATATCTGGTGCAACATATGAAAACACCTTACTCTTCATCAAAGAGCCTACTAAAGAAGTGTTTGAGCTCTACATGGCACGGAAGCTCATAACTTTGCCAGAGTCTCGGAAGCTGGCCAAGGAAGTCAAAATCAAAGAGCCCAGCTATTGCCTATATCACCGTACGCTAGGCCACCCGACAAAGGATTGTTACATCTTCAAAGATGAAGTCAAATAGTTGATGCAATTAGGGGTGATCCACCTGAAGAATCACCGGGTTGACCCTTGTTGCACCCGTAATTTGTCATATCAAATTCCGGGATACTAGTTCCACATGTGACAAGGTTTCGGTACAGTGTATCACCATCCGATAGGGTATTCCCACACGGGGTTCATTATTCGGCGTATCGTCGCCCCGCCGGGTATTCCTAAGTTTAAGGCTTTATAGCCCACATGTGGTTACAATCCAAACCCCTCAGAGGGTTGCCGCAAGCCAAGTTTAAGCTACGACGATTGTCAGGATTGCGTAGCTTCATTAAAATCCCTACGGGATCGAGTCTCCCTCCTTTGAACGTACGACTACGGGCAAGGGAAGCTTCTACGATGACAACGGAGACGCCAAGCAAGGTCTACGTACCAAGAACGAGGTCCCTCGCGCGTGTATCACGAAGCACGGACAACGGATCGTCCTCCCGCAGCGGCCTACGGCACGAGGAAGACGACAAACGAACAAGGCGGCGCTCCCTCTCGCTAGTCTCCACGAGGCACGGCGAGAACTTGAAGCTTTAAAAGCCCCGAAGACCTCCTTTTATTGAAACCAAGCGTGGAGGAGACTCATCCGGGGCCGGAGGGACCCGTACGAGGCCGCCCCTCACCCGGACGGGTCCACCCGGACGCGGGCAAGCCTGCGCGGGGCCGCCCCTGGGCGGGCGGACCAGTCTGGGGTAGCTTTCTCTTTGCCCACAAGCATTCAGGGTCACTCTCGGCATCCGGGTAGCTTTCTCTTTACCCACAAGGGCTAAGTCCCTCCAGGTCTTCATCAGATACCGGAAGCAATAAGGAAGGAGATATGTGCCCACGGTGTTCGGCAACTTCCCTGCTGCTGTTGGCTTCCCCAACTTCTTGGGGTTGGCCTTCGTAGATATGCTGAAGGTGGAACCCTCGGAACCCGTCAAGGGAGCTGTAAAGAAGATGGAGCCTCTGAAGGCTCGATGCTGCCATGACTCGCTCAAGAGTCCAATTCAGGTCGCCAGCTACCTGGTGCACCATGCTGTCCACGGGACCCACCCTGATGTTGTCAATAAGAACGCTGGAGGTCGCCAGCGCAAGGAGCTTTGAAGGAGTACTATTGTGGTTACCGGATCCCTATCTCATTCTGGTAAATCCATGATGGTTGGCGACGTCCGTGTCTTCCTTGACGGACGTGATGCCTGAATAGTACCGGACCAGGTCATCCCTAATGTCCCAGTCTGCAATTCGTACCAAGCCCTCGGTGGAAGGAGGGCGGAAAGAGAAGAAGCCGGCCGCTATGGCCAGGAGAAGCTGGCCCTAAGGCCAAGGAGGTTCAAATAGGTGTGGGTCCCTAAGAGGGTCTAGCCTGTCCACCAAGCTACACCAATACGCCGCCGTCCTGCTCACGACGGAGTGGAAGAGAAGAAGGAGAGGGGTCTGGCCCCGAAACAAGAGAAAGCGGTTGCGGACCCTCCGTGTCGTGGGAGCTTTAGGTCCTGCGCCCGACAAGCCAATGTCCTTGCTGCGGGATGAAGATTTTAGCAGCCTATCGACCGGGTTCGGCTTGCTTATATCCCTCCTGCGGGAGGCCGACAACTCTCCCCCAGACTACATCAAGAGTGGGGTCGAGAAGAGATGACCAATATGGCCAGAAACTACTTCCGAGGGCTAGGCAACCCCTCGCTTGGACAACAGCGGTTGATGCAAGCAGCCGCAGCTGATGAAGACCATTGCCCATCAATGGCGATTGAAGAAGATGAAAGGGAAAGGAAGATGGTGTCGTCGGTGGATGACAATGGACATGGAGACGGCTTTGAGTTCGAAGCCGATGAAACCGCCCCTCGGCGGGAAGAGAAGAGAAGAATTTCCGTCTTTGAGAGATTGACCTTTCCAGAACAAGCTAGAAGGAAGGTCCATCGACAAAGAAGGATGATGCAAGTCTTCACCTGCAATATGGCTAGCGTATTCGGCCGATATGGAGGGCTCCTTGAAGACCCTCATGAGTTGGCTCAGTTGGCCACGAGGCTAGGGCCGAATACACGGAGGACCGAGGCTACAAAAGATCTACTGGCGGCAGCCAAAGGGAAGCAACCCCTAGTTTACCGTCAGCACGATGATGAATCAACTGTTCTAACTACCAATGTGGTGATGACAGAGGATGAAGATGAGGCTCTATTTGACATCCTGCCTGAGAATTGTCACACCCCGAGCGCGGAAGATTTCTCAGATGCGTGACGCGTCTATATAGATCGTGTCATTAGAGCAAAAAGTATGTTCGACATACATAATTTACAGAGTGTGTAAGAATTACTAACCACTAATAACCTCAATATTTCAAGTGATGATTGTTGAATTAACAAAAGAAATTACAGATGATTCATGACAACTTCAAATTAATTAGGCTACATGCCTTAATAAAGTTTAACTGCTAATCGACACGGCTGGAAATACAGGACAGACTCAATAAATTCAAAGACGCGGCTATATAACACTCTTCACTCGGTCCCAGTCCCGATCGTGTCGCTATCCGAATCACCTGAAAATGTTAGGGAGCAACTGTATGAGCGAATCGCTCAGTAGGAATTACATCTCAAATTCTAGCAACTTTAAGTGGTTTACAATTTGCATATTAATGACCATGCATGTACATGTAAGAAAATTCAGTATAAGGCAACTTACACAAGATGAATAAGTAATTCCAGAGCTGTATAAGGAAGTATAGCGAGGTTTCAAATAACGACTGAGTACTCAAGCACAGTAATTGCCACTATCGGGCGTACAGGACACTCATGTACAAGTAAAGGAAGTATAACGAGGTTTCAAATAACGACTGAGTACTCAAGCACAGTAATTGCCACTATCGGGCGTACAGGACACTCATGTACAAGT